>JBAMJV010007799.1:0-20193 GCA_037951105.1 Echinarachnius parma
GATAATGTGTATGTTTTAAAGTCTATAATTGATGTTTATTTACAAAATCAAAACGCCCTTTTATTGTGCATTTATTGATTATTAGAAAGCCTTTGATTTGATTGATCGTGCAGCACTGTGGGTCAAATGTTTAGAATAGGAGTAAAGGGAAAGTTTTTTAATGTATAAGAATATGTATAGGCTGTGCTAAATCGGGTGTGCTACAAGGGAGAGATGTCTGATTTATTTACATGCAATTGGAGTGCGTCAAGGTGGAAACCTTGTCACCTCTCTTGTTTGCTATTTATTTGAATGATTTTCGACAATCTATTGGAAACTCCGTGCAAGGGAGGATTGGAGTTTTTGAATACTATTATTAAAAATAGGTTGACTTTTGATGATGTTGAAATGTATAAGGATTAATTTTTCGTATTAAATGCTGATGTTACTATTACTTTTGGCAGAAAACTTCCTGAGATTGCAAAAAGCTCTAAATGCAGTGAAAGTTATTGTGATACTTGGCAAACCTAACTGTTAATGCCAGCAAAACTGAAAATTGTTGTTTTCTCACGTGGGAAAGTAGAAGAATTTCCGAATTTGTTTGGATGAGTGTGTGTACTGGAAGTTGATCTTATGACTTTGTATATTTAGGGGTGACATTTAATTATAATTGGTAATTTTAAAAAGGCAATTGCTAAACAGGTCACAGACAAGCTAGAAAGGCAATTGTATAGTATGTTAGTAAAGGCAAAGAGGTTGGCATTTATCTGTTGATACACAATGCCATTTATTTGCCCACTTAGTTTTGCCAGTTCTATTACATGGTGCTGAGGTCTGGGGCTATGAGTGTATAGATCAACTTGAAAGTTTTCAAAGAAAATTTTAAAGATCAATATTGTTGTAAATAAGTGTACACCTGACCTGCATGTTTATGGGGAAACGGGACGTGGTAAAATATTGGATAAACTAAGAGTCGAATGATTGGATATTGGGTTAGGCTAGTTAAGGGGAAGCAATCAATTATTCATTGATTCTTTCAAATGTCTTGTTTGAAGTCCAAGCTGACAGCACAAAGTGTAAAATAATATAAGTCACAATGGGTTGCAGTTCCTTGCAAACATTTCGATCTCGCAGGACTCGGGAACGTTTGGGCGAGCCCAAGGAGAAGGTTATAAGTGCTGCCTGATTATGAATACTATTGAAAATTAGGCTTTCTGACATTCTTGTCAGGATGGAGTGCAGCTACCTGGTCAAATAGAAAATTTTGCACTAACTATAGGATGTTTAAGAATAAGTTGGCATATGAAAGTACTTGCATATTACTATGTCAGAAAGAAGCAATAGCTTTAAGCAAGTTTAGATGTAGATCACATAGAATACCAGTCAATAAAGGGCAGATTTGATGCAAATGTAGTACATGACCTGCCAATGCCCACTCTGTACGTCAATATACATTGTGATGAATTTCAGTTATATTTTTGTATGTCCAATTTTTTCCAAAATGAGGAGAAAGAAGTATATACCAAATAATGTGTGTGGTAGTAGCTTAAGACCAAGTGCATTGCACATGGATAAGATTTTTAATACAGTTCATCCTTGCCAGTTGAAGAAATTGGCCAAATTCGTTACCAATAATATAGTCACATTTTTCTAAAGAGCCAAGGTAGTTAGTAACCCTGTAAATGGGACATCCCGCACGTGAGTAATGTTATTAGGCCACACTCGTAGCGTAGGAGGGTGAATTGCCCAGTTCGCCTTGATTCTGTAAATATGGTTCATTGTCCATAATTATATTATCACATGTTTATCATATGTTCAGTTAATGGTTTTTTTTGTTTTTTTTCATTGTTATAATATTTACCCATGGATTATGTTTATCATTGTCATATATCACATGTATATCATTGTTATACTATTGTTATTATACTATGTAAATATGTTTGTACTCTCATACCCGAGAGGGGGTCGATAGAGTCAATAAAAATCCTTACAAATCTTACAAAAATTTGGGGAATTCCCCCAAACAAATTGTAAGGGTTTTGGTTGGTTTTAATTACATTTGAAAGTTTCATTGAACAAAAGCATGTGAAAATGAGGAATCATTCCCTTTCGAATGCTTTCATAGTTGTAGAATTTGATTTCAAAATATTGTATTTATATAATCGTCTAGCCAGGCCGATATCTTGATCTAAGAAAATACATAAAATGTTTATACATTCTTTCACAAATTTTCAAAAGAGGTTTTTAAAATAGTGTTTGGATGGGTTTTTTCATAAATGTACTCATAATAGTTTGGCATTTAATAGGATTTAAAGGGACTTAGTAACATTGTCCAAATCCTCAAAATCCAATTGGAATTCTAGTGGTTCCCTCATACCTTGTTGGAATTCGTATTAACAATAAAAGCATGGGACAGGTTTCATTTTTTTCAAATTTTCCCTTTCATTAAAAAGTTATTTACGATTGAAGGGTTCAGATAATAAATTATCCATGGGCTCGTCAAAACCGTGATACAAAGTAGTGCAATGAGTTAGTGAATATCACTTTGCATTTATGCTCATTACTTGACACATAACGTCCCATTTAAAGGAACCTACAGCGTCCCTAGATGGCCTAAATTTTCACAATTCGGCTCTCTATATGTAATTTTTCAGGAGAAAAAGGATTTGCCAGTCATTTCTCATGACTCAATTTTGGGGTAATTAGTAAATATCTAATTGTCCTCGGAACGCCCCTTTTAAAATCGCCCAAAATGTGACGTCATCTAAAGAACGGACTAATGAACTAAATCTGTAGATGACGCGTCTCGACGTAAGCCAAATGAATTGTCAATCACATGTCGATCACATTGCCGATTCCGGACCCTAAATGTGGGTGGGGCGTAAACTGGCTGCTAAGTGATATTTGGCATTAGAAAACTAGTCTTAAATCACTACTGTGTTTATTTTCATGGATTTTTTTTTCGGCAGACCTATGTTTCAAGTCATCAACTATGGAATAAGTGTCAAGTACGTTGTATCTTTAGGTCCTTTAACTTGAAATTTTCACACAACACCCAGTAGACTTATCATATAACAACAAAATACATTTTATTCACCATTCATCACTTTTTGCACATGCCCAACAAAGTTACTAGATCCCTTTAAAGGGATAGTTGAGGTTTGTATAGAGGGCGCTACACCAAAATATTTATTTTATTTTATTTATTTTTTTATATTTTTGTTTTTAAGATAAAGAAGAAATGAGTGTCAAAATGAAAAAAGCATACACTTTAATGACAGAATAAACTTTACTTTGATCTAAAATCGGTTCAGAAATTGCTGAAATATCCATAAACATAATCATTTTTAATAATTGTGGACTCCACAATTATTCGATAATTTTGAACCAGTCGTTATGTTTCCTCTTTTCAAAAAATGACAAAAGAGGTTTTTAAATAGTGTTGATTATCAACAAAACATCACATGCACAATATTTTATTTAAAATGTTGAAACCAATGAGTTCTTTAGAGAGCGCCCTATTGAGTTTTAACGGCTCTTTTTTAATGATACAGGCTTTTCACCTTAGTCATTTGTAATTATTTTTGTATTCCTTTCGAGCATGGTGGAGTTATAACTATTAGTTTGTAATGTAATGGTGCAGGTTTTGTTTACTAAATTCAGTTAGACCAAAACTGTACTCTCTTTACAAAAACTCAACTATCACTTTAAAGGGAACGGTTCCCCAACATATAATATATTTACCTTTGATTATGTTCTCTACACATTAAAACAGAATGTCATGTAAATACGACAGGCTCTATACGCTCAAATAGACTTCTCCAAATTCCACGTACACAACTCCGGGTCATTATTCTATGGCGACCGTTTCTTCTCTTCAGTAGTTGAGTGTCCTCTGGAACTCTCCCGTACTTCACAATGTCAGACAGGAAAAAACGTGAACATTCTAAACAATTAGCCTCAAAACTTATCATCTCGAGCTAGTATGCATTCTTTAACCATTCGAGGAGCGGAGGTATTTGAATATTTGAAACATATCTTTGTACCATCACGGATGTTCCTCTCCGAGGGGATTGCAGTGAAATTGAGGAAGATCTTAAAGGACTGAGTGAAATTGTCAAAAATTTACTTGGAACTCTAGTGGTTCTCTCAAACCTTATAATATTCCAGAGGCGTCGATCCGTTTTTTTTCGATTGGGGGTGGGGGAGGGGGGGGGGGGGGGGGGGGGCAAAATTTCCAGAGCGTCCGTGGGAGAGCTAAAAGCCCCACGGCTGCACGCCCGGAATTCGAAGACGGGGGGGGGGGGGGAGGGGGGGGGGTATAAAATAGTTTTCAACCGGATGACACCCAAGCAGAATGTCTAGGGGCGGTGCCCAGATGCTCTTGGGTAAATAGTAGTTTAAAACTGTCAAGATATTGTTTTTTTAATGTAGAAATACAAAGTCTATATATTTTCTTACAATAGGGTTTAAGTAGCGCATATTGAAAGCGTTTTGATAGGCTGAACCCTGAATGGTTTAGGTAAAGGGGTCACCACATTGGGGACCTCAATGGGGGTCCAGGGGGCGGAGAATTTGGGCAATTTCTTACTGTTCTTTTTCAACCAAATAGCCACCTTGATTAGACACACGACATGCCTTTTCTCGATTGGTGTATACATGTATAACAGCTCCCTCTTTCCGAATTCAAAATGAGTTTATCAATTTGCTCTGCGTTTAATGCTTGTCGGCAATCACGGGCGATATTAGACTTTTTAGAAAAATTTCAAAAAATGCCTCGAAGACTACTTTGAACAAAATCAGAATAGGTTTTTAAAATGTCGTTGATGATATCTCTATTGAATCATTATTTTAACAAACATTAATGCACAATTTTGTATGAAAAAAGGCTAAAACAATGATTTCTTTTAATTTGCACCCTCTGAGTTGTAACGGCTCTTTTTTTTTTTTTAATGATAACAGGATTTTAATTTAGCTCGTCTTTGTTATTGTGTATACTTTTCGATCATGGTGAAGTTATAAGTATTACTTTGCACCGTAATGGTGCAGGTTTTGGTTACTAAAGTTAAGTTTGACCAATACTCAACTATCCCTTTAAACTATTATGCGCGCGTATGGCAAGCCGTTTTAACATTTATTCCTATTTCTTGATATCAAGATTCAATTCTTGATATCAAGAATTCGACTTCTTGATATCAATAATTCATTTTCTTGATATCAAGAATCAATTCTTGATATCAAGAATTACCATTGCTTTACAACCAGAAAATCATTTCCTTGATATCAAGAATTGATTTCTTGATATCAAGAAATCAATTCTTGATATCAAGAATTCATTTCTTGATATCAAGAATTCAATTCTTGATATCAAAAAATAGAATTCATGATATCAGAATTCAATTCGTATTTCGAACGCAAGACTATTGCAAGAATTATTTTGATATCGAGCGCAAAAGTAATGCAAAAATTCACAGTTGATTTCGAGCGCAAATGTAATGCAGAAATTCATTCTGATTTCGTGCTCAAAAGTTGCGCTCAATTCATTGTGATTCGATTTCGAACGCAAGAGTTGTGCACGAATTCAATCTGAATTCGTGCTCAAAAGTTGCGCTCAAATTCATTGTGATTCGATTTCGAACGCAAAAGTTGTGCACGAATTAATATCCTGCTGAGCGGTGCGGTGACGAAAGTCATGTATCGCGAGAATTCTGCAAGAATGCCTGTTGCCAGTTTGCAGTGCATTGATTGTCCTCGGTGATTTTCCTTGTATAAAATTTTCATTTCATACTGTTTAATCATTTGACTATTAATTAATGTTACATTGATAACATTGGGTGTTGATTCTTACTAGTTTAATTACTTGTTATAAAACATACAAAACGCGTCTTTGAAAAACGTAAAACGGCAACATATCAAGAAATCATTTCGTGATATGTTGCCAATAGACAATGCGCAAGCCTGTAGCAAAGATTACCCGTGTGTAATAATATATCACGTTTTTACTGCGCAATTTATTAAAAATATTTTTGATCACGGCAGTTAAAATAATACTGTCCGATCTGATCATTTTCAGCAAAAAGACATCTAAATTGACTTACAAAACAACGCATTGTAAAAATGAAAAATTGGCAACATATCAAGAATTCATGCCTAATGAATTTGTGATATGTTGCCAAATTGTGCATTTACAATGTGTATTTTGTAAGTCTTTTTAGAAGTTATTTTGCTTTTAAAATATCACATCTGACGTTACTATTTCAACTAAAATACAAGTATATTTTACAATTGATCATTCAGAAAAAACACGTGGACATATTTATTGCACAAGGGACAATCTTTACAACAGGTTTACGCAACGTTTATTGGCAACATATCACGAAATGATAAAAACGCACGTGGCCAATATTTGGGCTCAGACTGCAGCAGTTATGTTTACTTAGGCTCTAGGGCGGTGTACATGTGTACACAGCTCTATGGTGTGTGTTTACAAAGCACGTCCTGAATCTGGACTAGAGACTGCGGCAGTTTTGTGAATAGGCTCTAGCGCGAGTCGTATAGGGCGGTGTGTACATGGTGTGTGTTCACAAAGCACTTCCTGAATCTGGACTAGACACCGCACCGCTCAGGAGGAAATCGTGCAATACTTTTGCGTTCGAAATCAGAATGTAATCCTGCTCAAATCTTGCGTTCGAAATCAGAATGTAATCTTGCTCAAAGTTTGCGTTCGAAATCAAATTGTATTCCTGCTCAAAGTTTGCGTTCGAAATCAAATTGTATTCCTGCTCAAATCTTGCGTTCGATATACAAATGAATTCTTGATATCAAGAATTGATTTCTTGTTATCAAGAAATCGAATTCTTGATATCAAAAAATAAATTCTTGATATCAAGAAATGAATTCTTGATATCAAGAAATCGAATTCTTGATATCAAGAATTCGAATTCTTGATATCAAGAAAGTAATTCTTGATATCAAGAAATCGAATTCTTGATATCAAGAAATGAATTCTTGATATCAAGAATTCGAATTCTTGATATCAAGATTTACCATTGGTTAACAACAGAAAATTATTTCTTGATATCAAGAATTCGAATTCTTGATATCAAGAAATTAATTCTTGATATCATGAATTGAATTCTTGATAACAAGAAATGAATTCTTGATATCAAGAATTGATTTCTTGATATCAAGAAATGAATTCTTGATATCAAGAAATGATTTTCTGTTGTAAAGCAATAGTAATTCTTGATATCAAGAATTGAATTCTTGATATCAAGAAATGAATTCTTGATATCAAGAAGTCGAATTCTTGATATCAAGAATTGAATTCTTGATATCAAGAAATAGGAATAAATGTTAAAACGGCTTGCCATACGCGCGACATTTGCAGAGTTTTTAAGACTAAAAAACGGCAAATTTGACGCTTGATTAAGTAGTTAATTCCCTTGTTTTGTATCATATCCACCAATTTTCTTCATCATTTTCGGAATTATTGGAGGGGGGGGGGGGGGGGGGGTTGCGACCGGCCCCGTGTAACATACATAACTAACATAAATAATACATGTACATAATGAATACAAATAATATATGTACCTGAAGTGTGCCCTCGATATTGTTCCCGTTCCTTAAATCTCCTCCCCCTCCAATCAGCAGCACAATTCCACAGTACCTACCCTTCTATCATACATTGGGAGTATTGTGTTGCATTACAAAAACAGATGCACAATCTTAATACAAAGTCGTTCCCGCATACGTATACATTGATCTGAGAAACTATATTGCTCACTGAAAAGAACACTCAGACAACTCCATGAGGTCTGCATAGGAAAGTGCTGTACACACTGTACATAGACCTGACCAAAGATTATATTGTAAGAGAATATGATCATAATTCTGATAACACTTAGTTTGTAGCATACATCATGTACTGTGTGTCAGTTATCTATGGATGCAATCAATTATACAAAACTGGGCATAATTGGATTTCGTAACTTAGAACTTGTACATGACACTGAGCCAGCATGTTTCATCATCCCCATAAAGCACAAACTTGTAGGATAATGAAATCAACTTAGGGGTATGTGCAAGGGATCACGGAGGAGATTCAGTTGTTAAATTCTAACTATTGATTCTCAGGGAGGCCCGATTTTCTTCGCTTATTTTCATTTGTCTTAAATAACACTGGTCAAAGCTCCATAGTTGGTCATAAAGTTGGAATATTTTTTTTTAGATCCAACTTCATTCTTTTTCCTGTTTTTTGCGCCTAAAGAATTATTTGAAACTAAAAATAATGATTATATAATGTTTCCAAAGTACCAATGTACAATAAATGGTTGCATGAATTTGCATAAATTAATGTAGCCTTTTGTTTCGAGCTTTGAAAGGCAGGACCTTTGATGATTGGCCTCTTTCCCTCTCCAAAGCGTATGTCCAACAAGTCATCATTATGTGTTATTTCTCAGTGTTGACTGTACAATTTTCAACCAAAATTGGCACAGAGGCTCTCTAGGCCATACTCCGTCCAACGCCATAAGCTACACGCCAAACGATGCTTGTGCTCCACCAGGAAGGGGTGTCAACAAGCAATGTCCACTATTTCGTTCGAACATCGCAGTTTACGGTCTGTAAGATCCTCAGACGTCATCGAGAGGAGGGTCAGTTAAGGCTACGGGAATCTCTAGGACGTCCACGATTGACCACCAGGATCGCAAATTGCTTAACTTGTGCCGTATAAACCGGAAATGCCAACAAGGAGCCTTCGCCGTCTGTGAAGAAGACACTATGGAATCCACGCCTTTTGCCAAACTGTACATCAGAGATCGCTCTAATATGGTCACCGAGCAAGACAAACTTCCAAGTGTCCACTCCAAACCATGCAACCGGGATTTACCGGACGTCCCTGGACTAGGGAGCCCAGAAGACTGCCGCCTGGACACTAGTGATATGTCAGCTTAACCCGTTCCCAACGAGTTTATGAAATCCCCATAGACTTTGTACACAACCCACTCGGTTCCCGTGGTCAAGGGGTTAATGGGAACGAGCCATAACATCATTGACCGAACAGATGGAAGACAAAGGGTTTGTCGATTACGTAGCGAAAAGCTCCAAGATTTCTGCAGTTACAAAACGACTTGAGGTTGTGACGGCCCAACGTTGGTATGGCTCTTACCCATTAAGATGACATATCACGAGTGTCCAGGCGGCAATCTCCTGGGCTCCCTAGTCCAGGGACGTCCGGTAAATATTGGTTGTATGGTATGGGGTGGACACTTCGTAGTTTGTCTTGCTCGGTGCCCCTGTTAGAGCGATATCTGATCTACAGTTTGGCGTTGCTTCCATAGTGTTTTCTTCATAGACGGTGAAGGCTCCACTTTGGCATTTCCGGTTTATACGGCACAGGTTAAGCAATTTGCGATAATCTATCCTGGTGGTCAATCTTGGATGTCCTAGAGATTCCCGTGGCTTTAATTGACCCTCCACTCGATGACGTCTGATGATTTTACAGACCGTAACCTGCGATGTTCCAACGAAATAGTGGACATTGCTTGTTGACACCCCTTCCAGGTGGAGCACAAGCATCGTTTGGCGTGTAGCAAATGGCGTTGGAGTATGGCTTAGAGAGCCTCTGTGCCAATTTTGGTTGAAAATTGTACAGCCAACTCTGAGAAATGACCCATTATGATGACTTGTTGGACATACGCTTTGGTGTCCGCCTCATGCACGGGAGGTCCCGGGTTCGAACCCAGACCGGGTCATACCAAAGTCTTTCAAAATGGTACCTTCTGCCTTCTAGCCAGGCGCTCGGCATTTATAGAATGGGGAAGGGAAAGTTAATCACACGAGTTACCAGAGGACTGGCCCCTTTCTTTAGCTTTCGCTACATTTAGTAGACGTGTGGCCTAGGGCTAATGAATCGGAGAGAGGTGCCGCCTTATGTGCCAAAATTGGCACGGGAAGGTATTTAATATCACTTTGGTGATCCCTCACACATATCATTAAGGTCATTTCCACGGGAAAGTGGACATGAAATGAAAAAAAACAATTGGCTCTATTTCAAATCCTATTAATTTTGTCTGGATTTTTTTTTCATAAAACATGATCCTATAATTATATCTTTCAGTTCACATTAATTTTTTTAATTCTTGGGTGTCTCCTTATAGGAGAAACAGAAACCATACATGAAACTCCACATATGGGAATACCCTGTGCAAATTTCAGGAAAATCTTTATATTTTCTATATTTTCTGGCATTTTTAAAATTTAAGGCACCAAATTGGATGACTGATAATCACAGTACCTTTTCAGATTAAAATTTCAGTCTTTGAGTGCTCTAAAGTATATTTTTTTTAGGAATTAAAACCTCCGGACAAACCGTAACGCGAGTTACCGTAACGCGAGTTACCGATGTTTCTGCATCCTACATTTTATTCCCAAATTGTTTGGAATTTGTTTCAATACTAACTCATAGGACACATACAAATGTCAAATTAGCACACAAAATATTTGACTAGGATTAAAATTTAAATGGTGCTTTTCACAATTTAGTGGGTACTGAATTTTGGCCATGTCTTTTTTTTGTAACGCGAGTTACCGAACAGGATTCTTCCACAAAGGTTCCTAAAGGTAGCTATGTCAGTCTTTTTTGTGTTTTCTAGTTAGTTCACATCTACTTAATCCTTGGTGATAAAATCAGCCTACAGTTCTATAAAATAATAGAGTTACAGCACATCAAAGTAGTCAATGTACGGTTAAGTGTAACGCGAGTTACCGTGGAATTGCCCATAAGTTAATTTCATTATCCTTCAACATCAACTAATTAGTATAATACTGATTTAGTCTTTAACTAGTGTACACCCAGGGCATCTATTAGCCACATGAGAACTGTCATCACAATACCTGGCTTAATCATGTTAATGAGCTCGCCATATTTCATTTTTCTGATTTGTGTACCCACAAGTTTTCCAGAATCTTATATATCTTTCCTTGATGTATTACTCCAGTAAGAAATGCCTATTAACATGTATTGAACAGAGTCTACAATCCAGCAACAACATAGACAATGTATCCATCGTCTCAGCTTTACATTTGGCAACTTAATTTGTAAGGAGTTTGTGGCACCAGGTCATAATAGTCTGTGCATGAGTTTGTCTAATTGTCATTATGTTGAATCATCTGTGTCAAGTAACATTTAGTCTACGGCACATGATCACTCTATACACGTAGCCATGAATATCCTCACTGAGAATAAGACGAAAAGACCAACATGTATATTATTGCCACTATGACCAACAAGTTGGCATATAGACAAATGTAATGTATAGCAACACTATTCTTACACATACCAAATGACAAACTGAGTTCAGACAAATATATTAAACCAACAGCCAGTCGCATTAAATGTTGAATAAGGGGGAAAAGGAAGATACAACTGAAAAGTACTCGGTAGAAATGGAGAGTGTTAGTAAAGCATATGAGCATCTATATTAGGTAGTCGGCTAGAATAACCCCTGGGGAGTTGAGGAAGTGCACTTTAAGTTCAGAGAGACTGTGGGTGTATTTTCGGTGACTGAGGTGAAAATAAAGTTGTGGAGCACTTGGAGTTGAAGATTTCATATTAGATGCTATATAAATCAAAATTATTTAAATGAAAATTATAATAAAGACAGAATATCACAATTAAAACAATATTGAGCATTAAATAATATTCCTTCTTTGCCCGCATTTACCAGATGGGCATCTTATTTCCTGTGCAGTAGCTACCATTACATATATATGGCTATATTTCCTTGCCTCGGATATCCAATATTTCCCGGCCAACCAAGTCTAACCTAGAATTTAATTTGACTTAGAAGCTTTGTAAAATACCTCCCTGAGAAAGATTCTCAGTCGACCCTTCGAGATTCTAAGATGCAAAAAGAAAGGAATCTTTCCACAAAGATCGGTGTGGGTAGAGCTACTATTATTCTTCAATGGAAAGAGAAGGGAACCCAAAGGTGGACTATCTACAAAGACTGAGCATGAGGATCGAGACATGAGTAAGAAATTGATCTGCATTTCTATTATCTATAAGAGGTTCGGTAAACCTTACATTTTTATTTAAAATGGTAGCCGAAAATTAATTTACCTTTAAAAACCCCACTCACTATGGCTACAAGTGTACCGAACTGGACTCGACAAGGAAATAGAATGTATCAATATATAAATATAATTAAAGACATACTTATAGAAACTAAAATTATATCATAAATCAGAACCGAACTAAAACCGAGACATGGATAATGGCACTCAACTTCTTAAATGTAAGCAAAAGGTCATTCATATAACGGCGTAACAAGGAGATTGGGGGACCGTGCACCGAACACTTTAGCCAGATGAAAGTTCTCACTTTGATAAGAAAGGTATGTAATACGTAGCTCAATTTTAGAATTTATTCAAAGAGAGCACTTACTATTTTGCCACTGCCAAAAACTGACAAAGGGTTAAAACAATTTGAACCGGCCTTAGTGAACCATCTGTTATTTAATAGAGACGACCCAGGAGTGTTTCACACATATTTTAAGTTGAACTTAAAATTATCGAAAGCAATTTGTTGTCTCGGATTGAAAACTATTCAAGAGAAACTTTTCACATAATTTGAGACTTTTACTGAATTTTACTTCAATGATAATAATCAAATTTCCTTGACAATAGAAAAAGTTATGCATTTAAAGATATTCTTGAGTATTATATTGGTACTTCCCGAAGTGACACGTTGCGAGGGTTCTGGTTGGTTTTTATTCCATTTGCAAGTTGATTTCATAAAACATGTGAAATGTGAATTATTCCCTTTAGAATACTCTCATAGTTGTGTTTGAATCGTTTGCAGTCCAACACGTAGTTTGTATTAAAATTCACTTTAAACGTATTATTTAGGATTTATATCTTCATTGGAGCGTGCTTAGTCATATATTACCATGTTATTATGATAAGATCACAGTTTCAGTCGCTAAAGTAGAACTTGACAAATACTCACATATATCTTTAAACACACTTTAATGTTGAATACCAAATATATGAATGTACAAAGTCATAAATCAAATAATGGCTTTTCATTATTGTAAGTCTAAGTAAGAATTTAATTTAACTTAGAAGCTTTGTAAAATACCTCCCTGAGAATGATTCTCAGTCCAAAAAGAAAGGAATCTTTCCACACAGATCAGTGTGGGTAGAGCTACTGTTATTCTTCAATGGAAAGATAAGGGAACTCAAAGGTGGACTACCTACAAAGACTGAGCATGAGGGTCGTGACATGAGTAAGAAATTGATCTTCATTTCTATAATTTATAAGAGGTTCGGTAAACCTTAATTTTTATTTAAAATGGTAGCCGAAAATTAATTTACCTTTTAAAGTAACCACTCACTATATGGCTACAATTTTGCCGAACTGGACTCGAGAAGGAAATAGAATGGATCAATTTATAAATATAATTAATGACATACTTATAGAAACTATAATTATATTATAAACCAGAACCGAACTAAAACCGAAACATTGATAATGGCACGTCAACTTGTTAAATGTAAGCAAAAGGTCATTCATATAACGGCGTAACAAGGAGATTGGGGGACCGTGCACCGAACACTTTAGCCAGATGAAAGTTCTCACTTTGATAAGAAAGGTATGTATAGCAATGTATAGTAATACGTAGCTTTAAGCTCAATTAAAAAATGTATTCAAAGAGAGCACTTACTAGTTTGCCACTGCCAAACACTGACAAAGGGTTAAAACAATTTATATCGGGCTTAGTGAACCATCTGTTATTTAATGGAGACGACCCAGGAGTGTTCACACAGATTTTAAGTTGAACTTAAAATTATCGAAAGCAATTTGTAGTCTCGGAATGAAAACTATTCAAGATAAACTTTTAACATAATTTGAGACTTTTACTGAATTTTACTTCAATGATAATCAAATTTCCTTGATAATAGAACAAGTTATGCATTTAAAGATATTCTTGAGTATTATATTGGTACTTCCCGAAGTGACACGTTGCGAGGGTTCTGGTTGGTTTTGATTCCATTTGCAAGTTCATTTCATAAAACATGTGAAATGTGAATTATTCCCTTTAGAATACTCTCATAGTTGTGTTTGAATCGTTTGCAGTCCAACACGTATACTAGTTTGTATTAAAATTCACTTTAAACGTATTATTTCGGATGTATATCTTCATTGGAGCGTGCTTAGTCATTTATTACCATGTTATTATGATAAGATCATAGTTTCAGTCGCTAAAGTAGACCTTGACAAATACTCACATATATATTTAAACACACTTTAATGTTGAATACCAAATAATACCAAAATATATTATATGAATTGCTTATATGAATTGCTTTCCAATATTTTAAGTCTAAGTTAGAATTTAATTTAACTCAGAAGCTTTGTAAAATACCTCCCTGAGAAAGATTCTCAGTCGACCCTTCGAGATTTTAAAGGGAAAGTTTTCCCATCATCCATTTACCTTTGATTCATTTCTCTACACATTAAAACATAATTTAAGGCAAATATGTCCAATGTTTGCCCTCTGAACAAAGGAGGGGCATCATTCAAAGTCAATCGCTGTATGGGCTAATCCCATTCATCGCGTATAGCGTGGAGGCTGCCTTTATATTTTTTGAAACCCGGATTTTGAATTGTTCGCGCCGAAATGCTCCGTCAAACCCGAACAAATAAGCTCCGCCTCTTTTTGTTAGCTCTCGCAGCTCGCGGGGTTTGTGCACAAACAAAAGGCAAAACGTGAGCTAACAAAAAAGGTAGTTCGGGTTTGACGTCACATTTTAGAGCGATCCGAGTTTCATAAACATCAATGGCAGCCTCCATGGTGTTCGCGATGAATGGGATTATACCGTACAGCGAGTGACTTTGAATGATACTCATCCCTTGCTCAAAAGGCCAATGTTGGTCGTATTTGCATGAAATTGTGTTTTAATGTTTAGAGAACATAATGAAAGGTGATTATATGTTGGGGAAAATGTCCCTTTAAGTTGCAAAAAGAAAGGAATCTTTCCACACAGATCAGTGTGGGTAGAGCTACTGTTATTCTTCAATGGAAAGATACGGGAACTCAAAGGTGGACTACCTACAAAGACTGAGCATGAGGATCGAGACATATGTAAGAAATTGATATTCATTTATATAATTTATAAAAGGTTCGGTAAACCTTACATTTTTATTTAAAATGGTAGCCGAAAATTAATTTACCTTTAAAAACCCCACCTACTATGGCTACAAGTGTACCGAAGTGGACTCGACAAGGAAATAGAATGTATCAATATATAAATATAATTAAAGACATACTTATAGAAACTAAAATTATATATGATAGCCGAAAATTAATTTACCTTTTAGAAGTTTTGTAAAATGCCTCCCTGAGAAAGATTCTCAGTCGACCCTTCGAGATTTTGCGTTGCAAAAAGAAAGGAATATTTCCACACAGATTTAAACATTGTGTTTGTGATTATAAGGTCACACAAATTGAGGAGCTTTTCTCCCCTGGCATTGGCTTCCACCAGTCCATGTTGTCCAATCACCTGGTTCCATTGGTTGAAGTCTCTTCCCACTTTTGCAATAAGATCTCCCATTATCATAAAAATGTCTTTACTTGGGGTTTTGTCTATTGTGGTCTGCAACAAATTATAGAACTCATCGGTGACCTCTTCACTTTGTGCCGTATTTGGAGCGTAGACTTGGATGAATGTTAACCCTAAAAGGGCCGGGCTATTTGAGGTCTTCAGCAGGCCGGGGGATCCTAAGATCTCGGCCGCGGAGCGGCCGATCGCCGTAAAATTTTGCACGCATGATAAGTGAAGTGTATAGAATACAATGGTAATTTTTAAAAAAATTTGAAAAAATTCATTAATTTGCATATTTATGGTAATTTATGCAAATAAGTCATGAAATTCATATTTTTACCCATAAATCATATATTCTTCATAATTAAACTCTGGTTTTCACTACATATATTCATTATAGCATTTGTAATGATAATACGACAAAAAAATTTGGAAGAGCCCGGTTCTTCCTTATGTTTTCTATTGTTTTGTTAATTTCTTATGTATTTCTTTGTTTTTTAAACTTATGTATTTTATTGTTTTTGTTGTTTATTTTATTTCTAACTATAATTTAACTATTTTGAATCCCCACACCAACATATAACATGTAAACAACACCAAATAACTAATGATACACCTCATTTTACGAAAATTTATATTTCCATATGTTTTGTACACAAATCACGAAATTGAGCGATTTTCGGGCTGACATGCATAGACAAAAGGTCACGTGACTTTGTAACGGTAGGTCCGGTTTTCGAAATGTTTGTTTTAAAATGTGCGCAAGACCCGATAGAAAAAAGCCACCAAGCCGCGGCGCGTCATTGTACAGCGTTTTGGACCAATAAAAAAAAATCGTGGAGGGGGGGCCATTATGCCCCCCCCCCGGCCCTATTAGGGTTAAGCCCAATGCCCACTATGCGATCTGGGCTTAGCGATCTAGAGCGATCTTGCCCGAATAGAGCGATCCCCTGAGATATGTGGTTAAGTCGCAAATTGGGCACCAGTGGCCGCACCAGATCGCTGTAACTCGCGTCCGCAAGGGTGGTGTCGGTTGCGGTCGCCGGGGTTTTGACATGTTCAAAAATCTGGCGACCAGATCGGTCTCGATCGCATTCGCGGCGATCTCGTGCGGCCATTGGTGCCCACTTTGCGATTTAACCACAGATCTCAGGGGATCGCTCCTATTCGGGCAAGATCGCACAGTGGGCATGGGCTAGCGACCTTGGAATTACATCAGTTCACAGCTAGTGAGTCAGCCCGATTCCATTGTGCACGCGATCTATTCAGTGTGACTTCTTCGGGGTCATGCCTTGACCCCATTTCCACGCATTGTCCATGAATACAATAGCCAGTTATTCACGCTTGTATGACTCGGAATTTGTTAAATTTGTTGAATGTGTGCGCATGACCAGTGATGGCTAGCCGTTTTAACATTTATTTCCTTTTCTTGATATCAAGAATTACCATTGCTTAGCAAAAAAAAAATCATTTCTTGATATCAAGAATTACCATTGCTTAGCAAAAAAAAATCATTTCTTGATATCAAGAATTCATTTCTTGATATCAAGAAAAGAATTCTTGATTCTTGCAGGGCGCCTTTGTAAAGCAGTTTCGCATAACTGAACATCGAATTCTTGATATAAAGAAATAATTTTCTGTTATTAACCAATGGTAAGTCTTGATTTCAAGAATTCAATTCTTGATATCAAGAAATCGAATTCTTGATATCAAGAAATCGAATTCTTGATATGAAGTGGCACCGTAAAATATTTAAGCATTGCGAAGTAATCGCGAAAATAGAGGAGGGGGGAGGGGGGGGGGGGGGGTAAATCAGCCCCCAGTCTTTTTAGGGTTAATCGGACTGCTGATTTAATTTTCTTTCAATCCCTTTAATTGTATGGGTACCGCATTGAATCGCGCTGGGCATACCGCAAGTGTGCAGTGTGCGTGTGCAGCGTACCATATCATACGTACCATATGCAAATTCAGCACAATGTAGCCTATATCAATTTCTGTAAAATAGACCGCTTCTGTAATGTATGCAAATAATATGCGTATGACGTAAGACTTCCCGTTGGCAAGCTTAACAATAGTAACTAGGTCTGGCAAGCTAAGTTTGCCGGAGCTTGCCGGACCTAGTTATTATTGTTAAGCTTGCCAACGGGGAGTCTGACGTCATACGCATATTATTTGCATACATTACAGAAGCGGTCTATTCGTCAAGTTTGGTTTGCCGCCCTCTCTCGATGGGAATAGGCCGAAATCTGTGACAACCCTTCACAGACTGTCAGTGTACGTCGTGTTCATAACCGGCTCTGTCACTCTGGGTAATTAATCGGGAATATCAAAATTGAGATGTTTAGTGTTTTGAATTCTCTAGGAATTCAGCTTTAAAATGATATACAACTTGATAATTATGAGTTTCTTGAAGGCTAGAACAACGCAAATTAATAACATGGACCAGAGCCCAGTGATTTGTCAAACAACGGAGAAAATCGCTTCTAAAGTTTTGCATCCATTCAGAAAAGCATTCTCACACACCGAGCAAGAAGTTGAACGGTTCGCTTTCACCTTTCCGCTTTTCGTAATCGATCAGCAAACGAGATAATGCATGCGCAGTTATACTGTTATTCATCGGCCAATCAGCAACGCTTTCGCCGGTATTACGTAATTGTACAAAGCCACAGCCCTAAGTCTCAGTTGATCGACAAACTAGTAGCCCATGTGCTGCCCTTTGATGTGCATGTATTACAACCGCGGTGTATTATGTACCGCCATAAACCACCGCATCATATTCACCATACCGCCGCTGTACCACCGGTAGGCAAAACGAAAAGCGCAGTTTGATACCGTATGATATGGTACGCTGCACACGCACACTGCACACTTGCGGTATGCCCAGCGCGATTCAATGCGGTACCCATATAATTATAAACAAACCAATACAGTAAGTTAAATGCCGCGAACGATTCCCGGAAATGTACAACACACAGACAATACAACTCTATTCAGGTTAGTCTGACCAAGGAGGTAGCCTAGTACCTCCTTGGTCTGACCAATCACTGTACAGCTACAGTGCATTCTTCTTGCAGCTCGCCGCGGCGGTATAGGTACGGTCGAATCACACACACATAGCTGGCGCGTTATTTCACAATCGATCATGATCAGCCAGCGCGGATTTACTGAGTTTCTGGTCGAAACCGAAATGAAGGTTGCTTAGAAAAATCATTATTTATGGCATAAAAAATTTGATTAAGGACCTGACATTTTCAGAGAATGTAGATGAAACATGCAAGTATCAAATCCCATAAAGTTAAACATTTCAGCCAAAGACAATATTTTATAATTTTGAGGCTCTAAGTTCTAAAGACACATCCCGACTTTACACCCATTCTCTGGGAGCCGGTCTCATATATTCTCATAATAGTGGCAAAATTATAATAGGGACATTTTGGCCGAATTCTCGTGAAAATCCCTTGTACGGAATTTTAATTTTGACATGACTTGTACTATAATCTGATAAAAGGGTTAACCCACTCCCACTGGGCGAAATATCACCTCGGAAGGAATTTTAATTTTGACATGACATGTACTAGAATCTGATTAGAGCTAGGTTTACCCACTCCCACTGGGCGAAATGTTAAAATTAGCATTTTTATAGGAATAGTGGCATGGCCTGCATGGGCTAGACAATTTTGATCAAACTGTCTGTGAATAAGCAGAGATAAAATGTGAATCTATTCATGAGCTTTATTTAACATTTGCATTGATTCCAAGCGTCTTGATGGTACATATAATTTAGGTCGGCCTACATCGGGAATCCAGGCCTCTGTGGAGAGCCCCATAATTTTGTATTTTAAAATGCTAAATCTTTGTATAGATCATCATGGATAATGCGAGACATTCTGGATGACATGCAAGGGTGCATGGACTAAGTTCAGAGAACATTTTGTTTTAGCAATTGTGAAGTATAGAAATGCGCGAGTTTTTAACGGGATAAGAGTGCCGAAACTTGATTTAAGCGCGTGTGAAGAGTGCAGTTGGGTGAAGTCCAGAGCGTGGTACAGAGGCTTGCTAGAGGTGTCAAGACAGGCAAGAGGATGGAGCCCCTGGAAAATTGTGAATGTGAGCTATTTAAAGCTTACAAATAAATACAAATTTTAAAAACCCGGCGGGGGGGGGGGGGGGGGCGGCTCGGACTCAGGAGCCCCCCCCCCCCCGCTCGCTACGCCGCTGAAAATAAGTGAACCGTTACAGTAATAAAATAATCGCCAGATAACTGATAATGTAATTTTAATACATAATACATAATGATTTGTCATATAATTTTTTTTTAAATTAGGAACATGAACCAAATGATGGGGCGATAATACTGATAGGGGCGAGCTGAAGGGGGGGGGGGGGTGGGGGGGGGGGGGACAAAAAGGCAGCAGCCGAGCGCCCGTTCTCTCGACATACTCCCTTGGTTAAAATCTGGTCATCTTGTATTGAGCGAGGCAGACCGCCTTTGAAACTGGAACTATGCATGATTTTTGATGAAGTGCAAACTTATTCGCCAAATTATTGCCAAATATTGGCGAAATTTTGAAAATATTTGAGTCGAATATTTTGGCGAATGCT
>JBAMJV010007800.1:0-47796 GCA_037951105.1 Echinarachnius parma
AATATCCTATTAGAACATGGTCATGATGGTACAGTCCATGGAGAATAAATAATATGATCCCAAATATAATTGTTTATGCGTCTAGAGCATATCAATATAACTTTAATATAAAATATAATACTATTATTATAATGATCCAAAATATGAACAGACACAAGTAGGCCTATAATGGTCAGCTTTCAAAGGGATTCTCCGTTATATTTTTACACTAATGAAATAATGTAGTTTATCACCTGACTAGTAAATACAGTACATGAGCTGCCATGTAATATTTTTGGATATTACATGGCACTGTTACACGGCAATTCAGATGATAAAACAGTTGTTAACTTTGCTGTCGGGAAAATCATGGAATGTTCCCCTCGGGATTTTAAATGCTATTTAGTGAAGAAAATAAGTCCCTCGACTACGTCTTGGGACTTATTTACTCTTCCCTCAATAACATTTAAAATCCCTTGGGAGTGGAACATTCCGTGCTTTTCGCTCCACCACCAGTTAACAACTGTATAATATAATTATGACAAACCATATCAATCAGTTTGTATACAGTTTGTTGAACTTATTCTGATCTGCACGGTAGCTGAACAGCAGAAAGAACACACCCGCCCGGATGTATCATAATACAAACCGCGAATAGTAATCATAATTGCCTTTCACATGGTCTCGGATGAAAGAGTATTATGAGTCGATAAAAGAAAGAGAGGGGGTGGATCGAGGGGTGTAAAATAATAACCTTCAAATCTTTCACATTTGCAAACCATACAAAAAAAAACCCATTTCAGGTAAACATGAGGGGAAATAAACGTTCTAACACAACCCATAGGCGTAAGAGGTTGAAGGGATCAAGGGGGGGGGGGGGGGGGGCGGTTGCAGTCTCCTGTTTTTGGTTAAACTGCCATATCGGGCAAAAGGCACATCTGATTCGGATAAACAATGTCATATTCTGGCCCAACATGATATAATCTTTGGGCAAAGTCATGTCATTCTAGGGCCGCAATATGACGTCATTTTCGGGCAAAATTTTTTTTTTTTTTCATTTAATTTATTTGTCTTCATTTCATTTCATTTATTTCAACCAAATATCAAAATACATAAAATACAAGAAAATCAACAAATGGTTGAGGTGCCCCTTGAAAGCAAATCTTGTAAGCGTGGCACCTTAAAAACACATTAAACTAATTAACTAAATACAATTTACAAATAATTTCAAATTAAGCATAACGCAAAACAACTTATAAATCGCATACACACCATAATAGAGAAAACAATTTAGGGATTGAAAGAAAGCAGAAGATAAAAGAAGGAGTAAAGGGGTCAAGGAGAGTAGAAGAGTGAAGTATAAGGAATAGGAATGGAACATCATGATGCATAGTTTTTTTTGACAAATCCCCTATCGATCATTTTATAAAGTTGGTTGAACTTTAATATCAGCATGAAGCTCTCAGCTGAACAGCAAAACATACCGAAATAAAACCGTGAATAGTAATCATTGTTCTCGGATGAAAGAGTATTCTGAGTCGATGATAAAAAGAGAGGGAAGTGGAGTGGGTGTAAATGACCATCATAATAGAGTACAGAAGCCATGACGTCATAAAAACACTTTTTAGAATTTTCAAATTTGGACTTCATTTTCAGAAAGAGCATAAACAAATTATGTCCAAATACCAAAAATCAAAGGAATAGGTTACGTATTGGCTGAGATATGCCCATCCGAATAAATGTTACTTCAATAGGCACTCAGTGTTATAATGCACTGGTTCCTAAATTTAGGAACCAGTGCACTATAACACTGATTGCCCATTGACCAAACAAATAATTTGGATGGGCATATTATCTCGGCCAATACGTAACCTATTTCCTTTGATTTTCGGTATTTGGACATTATTTGTTATGCTCTTTTTGAAAATGAAGTCCAAATTTGAAAATTCTAAAAAAAATGTTTATTACATCATTTATGACATCACACTTCACCACTCTATTATCTTTCAAATAAATGTAATCATGTTTGTTTATATTGCTATTATTTGTATTATTGTTTTATTCGTCATCAGATACATTTCCATCAAAACAAAACAGTGAGTTACAGAATATACCTTTCGAGGTAACCTTGAGGGGGGGGGGGGGGGGGGCAGGAGGGGCGGTCGGCCCCACCCTAATCCAAAAAGTGGGGGGGGGGGCAAAACGCGTTTTTTGCCCCCCCCCCCCCCCCCCCCTCAAAAAAAAAAACAAAACAAAACAAAACAAAAAGAAAGAAAGAAAGAAAAAGAAGAAGAGTGGGAAAGAAAATATAAAATGTATAAGCTAAGACTTGTTAATTCGTTCAAAAACTAATTTATACATCCATTTTAAGTTTTCGCTGCGCGCTTCGCGCGCGAACAGATTATCTCAGTTTGTTGTGTAACTTGCAAAAGCTCCCTACCGTGGGAGGGGGGACACCCCCCTCCCACATCCTCCCCCCGCTTAGTCACTTCGCTCCCTCTGGCTTGGTCGCTTCACTCTCTTGCAATGTCTCACTCTCACCTCTGGCTCAAAGTTGGCAACCCTGTGAGTGTGGCTGGGCATGAGCCCCAGCCTACACACACACACACATCGTGAGCCCCCTTAGTTATTTGCCCCCCCCCCCCCACCCCCAATCCAAAACTGCTTCCGGCGCGTCTGAACTTAGGTACCCACTAAGCTTACCCTAGATAACAACTAAAAGATAATGTGTTTCATTGTGTGCCATGTCATCAAAAATTAACTTCAAAAGCTTGTGGGCTTTTATGAATATGGGCCCAGATATGTGTAAGGGACTTATACAATTGTGGGCGGGCATGTGAGCCCGGTGTGGGGCAGGGACGGGAGAATTATGCAAATATATCGGTAACAGTCAGTGTAACGGGATCAGAATATCGATGGAAACGCGTGATTTATTTTCCCGATGGGTCACGGAGAAAATGAAGTACTTCAAATACCCCTAAAATGGAATTGAATCTGATGTACAACGATACCTGAGGGGCATTTCATTGGCATGCAGCATGCATCATTCACGCTGCATGAGAAGTGATGCTTCTTCATGGAAAGGTGGCAACAAGTGATACCCCCTCATCGCCTCTCGTCCCCCAACCATGCCGAGCCAACAGATCAATACCTACACATTAACCCGCTCAACACCGCTAGAGGACTGGGCCAGCTTATATACAGGCTTTGCTTATGGAGAACACAATAATAATGTTATTGCCCAAATCAAATAGCGGTCAACGGGTTAGCATAATGGGTCGCTGACATCAGAATAGAACAATGTGAGGCAGGGATCGACATGGTATTTCATTAATATCTAGAGTAAATAAATCGTTAGGGATTTACTGACATGAATACTACCACGTTAGGTGACGATTTCTGTGGGATAAAAAAAAAGATAATTTCAGTATGATCGAAGGGCAAGGGGTCATAGAGAGTTCGTGGTTATGTATACCAATATGTGCATCGATTGTATTGATGTGTGTGTGTATGTGTGCGTGTGTGCGTGTGTGTGTGTATGCGTGTGTGCGTGTGTGTGTGTGTGTGTTTGTGTGTGTGTGTGTGTGTGTGCGTGCGTGTGTGTGTGTGTGTGTGTGTATGTGTGTGTGTGCGTATGTGTGTGCGAGCGTTAGTGTGTGTATAATATGGACAAAGTGTAGCTGTGCCAGTGCATGTATTATGCGTGTGCGTATGTATGTGTGTGTGTGAGTGTGAGTGTGTAGGCCTACTGTGACAAAATGAATGCGTGTGTCGGTACATGTACTATTTGTGAATGTATGTGTGTGTGCACTTCTGTGTGTGTGTGTGTGTATGCGAGTAATCGATGATGCGTGAAGATATTGTGGCAGATTGTACGATAATGATGACACTAATTAAGTGTCCTTTACTTGGACATCCCCCTTATATTAGTGCCGTGATGATAGCTTGGCGTACTAAGGGTAGAGTGGGGTGAGGCTGTTCCCGTTATGGGGGGGGGGGGGGGGGGTGGGGGTGTATAATCCGTGCGTTGTTATGTGAAATAACTTGATAATATTGATTTCTCACTACGGGAAGTTAGGGGTGTAGATAACCAAGCAAGGGGGGAGGGAGCAAGCTCAGCCCTGATCCCCTGACCCCCCCCCCCCCCCCCCCCCCGACCCCCTAGGTTTCACAACCTTAATGGATCACTGACACAGCTGTATCACGACAATATTATCCTTGTTATTTTAAGTATCATATGTTATCAATGTTTTGCTCATTGTCTTTGCGGCATGCCCCCCCCCCCCCCCTCCCCACTCCCTTAGCGACATACGCACTGATTGCACTATTCCTTTCTCTGCACGAGACGAGTAAGTCAGTGAAGCGTGGCTGATGCTCTACCAAGGTTAATGACCTCCGTTATTGGTCTACGAGCAGAGCATGACGAGTCAGGGGCGTGTATAGATTGGACAGAGGCATAGGCGTACCGAGGGGTGTTTGGGGTGTTCAAACACCCCCCTTGAGCGAAAAGTGACTGTTTTAGGTGTTTAAACACCGATCAACCAGAGAGGTGGTCTTCCCACCTCTCTGGATCAACCACCCCGTCCGCCACTCTTCGAAACGGATCTACCCAGCTAGCCACCTGACGTTGGGCCGATGTCGGAATTTGGTTGCCGGATGTCGGCATATCGCCGTTGGCTCGAGGTTAAAATGTCCGCCAGCCCAACATCGTCACGACGTCATTTTTTGTGATATATTTGGCATAAGGTCATTTTCCGACAATGGGCCCAACATCATGTCATGAGATGATGTTGGGCCATTGTCGGAAAATGACGTTATGCCAATATATCACAACGGCGATATGCCGACATCCGGCAACCAAATTCCGACATTGGCCCAACGTCAGGTGGCTAGCTGGGTACGCCACTGAATGACTAACTCCTTGAAAGAAATCCTTAGTACGACTATGGCAGTGTATATGGGCAGAGGGCTGGCATAGCATGTCGTGTAGTACAAGTCGGGGTGCTGATGGGCTGCTACAGCCCCTAGGACATGAAACTTGGAACTTTTTTTGTTTGTGTGTATTTATATTTGTATTGAAGACTAAAATCACAATGCAACATGATAACATATTTACAATAAAATGTTTACAACAGAAGTGAGTAAGATAATCAACAACGGAGCGTAATGAATAGCAAAAAAAATAAAATAATAATAATACCAATAAAAAAATTTTTAAAAAGACAACACAACAAAAATGTCTCTGAACGTTGAGTACATGATTATCAGGCCGGGTTACGGTTAGCGGGAGGAGGGGTATCCATGTGCAAGACTTTATGTTTATTGTACAATTACAAGGGGGCGTCCTTGTCCGAGCTTAGCTCCCAATAAATGCACAACTTTGTCTGGTAACGATGGATTTGTTAACACACAATTTTGGGGTAAAAATTCATGTAATTCATGGAAGGCATGATTGTGACGATTGTTATCAGTAATATGGGAGATATTTTGTCGACAACCTCAATGCCCCCAAGAAAAAAATTGCCCAATATACCGCCAAATCATATACGATGTCAGACGTGTATGCATGCGTGCACACGTACATCGCGGGGTGACAAGTTTAATTACTGGGTGCCAAAGATTAGGCGCGAATATTCTCCAGCTGCCACCAGTCCGTGCATTGCACAATTGATGTAATTTATATAATGGTATTATTGCATGGAATATCATATACAAAATGGGAAAGAAATGGAGATAATGAATCATCTCTTTGCATTTTCATTGTTTAATTTTGTTTATTGTATGTGTAGTATTCCTATGTATTGTTTGTATTTGATATGTATGTTTTTTTATGGAAATGCTAAATAAATCGATTAAAATGAAATGAAATGATATTTATTTAAGAGCTCGAAACTAGCTCTTGCTCGATTGCCCGGGGCAAGTAAAAAAGGAACAGGATAACTCCGTCCTAGACCATCCTAGCACTTGCTCGATTGCCCGGGACAAGTAAAAAGGAACAGGATAACTCCGTCCTAGACCATCCTAGCACTTGCTCGATTGCCTGGGGAAAGTAAAAAGGAACAGGATAACTCCGTCCTAGACCATCCTAGCACTTGCTCGATTGCCCGGGACAAGTAAAAAGGAACAGGATAACTCCGTCCTAGACCATCCTAGCACTTGCTCGATTGCCCGGGACAAGTAAAAAGGAACAGGATAACTCCGTCCTAGACCATCCTAGCACTTGCTCGATTGCCTGGGGAAAGTAAAAAGGAACAGGATAACTCCGTCCTAGACCATCCTAGCACTTGCTCGATTGCCCGGGACAAGTAAAAAGGAACAGGATAACTCCGTCCTAGACCATCCTAGCACTTGCTCGATTGCCCGGGACAAGTAAAAAGGAACAGGATAGCTCCGTCCTAGACCATCCTAGCACTTGCTCGATTGCCCGGGACAAGTAAAAAGGAACAGGATAACTCCGTCCTAGACCATCCTAGCACTTGCTCGATTGCCTGGGGAAAGTAAAAAGGAACAGGATAACTCCGTCCTAGACCATCCTAGCACTTGCTCGATTGCCCGGGACAAGTAAAAAGGAACAGGATAGCTCCGTCCTAGACCATCCTAGCACTTGCTCGATTGCCCGGGACAAGTAAAAAGGAACAGGATAACTCCGTCCTAGACCGTCCTAGCACTTGCTCGATTGCCCGGGACAAGTAAAAAGGAACAGGATAACTCCGTCCTAGACCATCCTAGCACTTGCTCGATTGCCCGGGACAAGTAAAAAGGAACAGGATAGCTCCGTCCTAGACCATCCTAGCACTTGCTCGATTGCCCGGGACAAGTAAAAAGGAACAGGATAACTCCGTCCTAGACCATCCTAGCACTTGCTCGATTGCCCGGGGCAAGTAAAAAGGAACAGGATAACTCCGTCCTAGACCATCCTAGCACTTGCTCGATTGCCCGGGACAAGTAAAAAGGAACAGGATAACTCCGTCCTAGACCATCCAGCACTTGCTCGATTGCCCGGGACAAGTAAAAAGGAACAGGATAACTCCGTCCTAGACCATCCTAGCACTTGCTCGATTACCCGGGACAAGTAAAAAGGAACATGATAACTCCGTCCTAGACCGTCCTAGCACTTGCTCGATTGCCCGGGACAAGTAAAAAGGAACAGGATAACTCCGTCCTAGACCATCCTAGCACTTGCTCGATTGCCTGGGGCAAGTAAAAAGGAACAGGATAACTCCGTCCTAGACCATCCTAGCACTTGCTCGATTGCCCGGGACAAGTAAAAAGGAACAGGATAACTCCGTCCTAGACCATCCTAGCACTTGCTCGATTGCCCGGGACAAGTAAAAAGGAACAGGATAACTCCGTCCTAGACCATCCTAGCACTTGCTCGATTGCCTGGGGCAAGTAAAAAGGAACAGGATAACTCCGTCCTAGACCATCCTAGCACTTGCTCGATTGCCTGGGGAAAGTAAAAAGGAACAGGATAACTCCGTCCTAGACCATCCTAGCACTTGCTCGATTGCCTGGGGAAAGTAAAAAGGAACAGGATAACTCCGTCCTAGACCATCCTAGACCTAAAAAACAGTCTCTATGTTCCGCTCGAATACGCTCCATTTATAAATGTGGTCGATTATAAAGTCCGTTATAAAAGTAAACCCCATAGAGTCGGTAATATCTGACTAGTTCTGTCCATGCCGTCTACTCCAGAGCTCAGTATTCATATCAGCTTATTACAACAAGATATTCTGACATTCAATGCCATGACTGATTCGATTTATCATCATTCATTCATAATTCATATTTCATTTTCATTTGCTATCAATATCTTCCAGAAAGTACCTGAAGATGACCTTGATGTACGGGGATGTCAAGGTCAAATCACGCAAGACAGCCATGATCCGAGGCAAGGACAACCCCGTCTACCGTGCCTACACCTATACCAAAGCTGAATTAAATATTCGAATAGTGTTCAATATGAAATTCGAACATTATGAAATCATATAATAGTATATGCCTCTCATTTAAGTTCATTTCTTTCCAAATCTTGCAGAAACGTACGTGAAGGTGACCTTGATGTGTGGAGTAGACAAGGTCAAGTCGCGCAAGACAGCTATGATCCGAGGCACGGACAACCCCGTCTACACCGAATCGCTGTGCTTCGTGGTGCCCATAGCCTACGCAGACGAGACGTCACTCGTCATCCAACTGGTGCAGAGGATACAGCTGAAGAAGGACCGGGTCCTGGGCCAGGTGATACTAGGTCCTTACATCTACACACAGGGCAGTGCTATCAGCCACTGGGGGAAGATGCTCGCACGGAGGGAAGCCGCCAAACAGTGGCATAATCTGTATCTATAGACTCGCATTACTATACTATATTATTGTTAACTTAGTTTTAGCGGGCAGCGATTCTTTAACTAGCCGTTGTAGACATTTTGGTCCCCTTTCCCGAATTCTCACAAGAGGGTTGAACTAAAGCCTATAATTATGTTGTTTTAGTCGATGGACCTTATATCAAGAGTTCGATGCGGGGCTGGTAATACCAATCTTAGAAACAAGTAATGATGTCATATAGCGCGATTTAACCCCTTCGGGCCTGTTGGTGTCAGAGTTAGCCTTTAGTCAAGGCTCTATATGGCTTGGAGATTCTCTATGCGATCGCGAGCTAGCTAGTTGTGAGAGAGCTATATACGACACGGGGTCAGCGAGCGGGACTAACTGGCTCGCGCTCGAGCTCGGCCCCAGCTCGGCCTTTCGCGGTTAGTACACTGCCGTTGTAGAACCTGACAGACAGCACGATGCCTATCGGATAGGCTATGTCAGAGTTTTCTTGAGTCTACATCTTTGCACACTCGGCAATTGAGAAGATGCTGACAAGGAGGCTAGTGGCATAAGAGATGCATAGAGTGTAGTCATAGAGATTGGTTGAACACTATTGTATTCTTAGTTTTAATAGTTGGCAGCGATTTTCTTTTACAAATTATAAATACTTGAAGCCAGAAGTCAATGTGGAATGTCTGCATGAACAGCAGTTGCCAAACACTGATATTGTTGTCTGGATATATATTGAAATTAATGCTGAAGAGCGCACATATAAATTAGATTGTAAAAAGCATTGCACATTAATTTGAATAACATTGATTTCAAAGACGGTACCTTGAAGTATCGTTATATATATTATACATGACGAGACAATGAACAAGGGAAGCAAAAGCGTCGGCGGCGGCACGGGGTTCCTGTGCCCCCCCCCCCCCCCCCCACCCCTCTACCCCCATTATAAGGTGTGCCCCCTACAACCAGTCCGACTAGGCCACTGACGATAGAACTGTTGCGGGAGAATCCGGTCAACTGGTTATCTTATGATGATCTGAACACAATTGGATCATGCAAATCAACTTTCGACAACTTTTTACCAAACTTTTACATTTTACTCTCGGAGAATAATCAGATCATGATTAAATCTTTATTGAATACAGCATCTTAGTCTATGTTTATCAAAACATAATTTTCTTGTTTTACATTGATATAATTATGTAAGCCTCCAGAAACAACACTTACTACTGCAATCATCATGCGGTGTTTTATTCACTAAAAACACAGAGACAGTTATAGTGAAATCATTCAGACCGTAGTTGGCGCTGTATCAACATAGGATGGCGCACTATTGACTATGCATGTTCAGGACAATCATGTTGTACAACTCAATGAAGATAATGCATGGTTTATATGATATAGTCGCACTTGAGCACCTAATGTTTTATTTCCCCATCGATATACATTATGTTCCAGTCTTGTTTATATAGTACATCGAGATATTTAGTAGTTTCTTGTTAGTGTTCATTTAGTCAGTGTTGATAGGTCGTAGGCTGGACTGTATTATAGCAAAAAGAAAATGTTAAAGTACATTTTGTATCGATTTTAACTTATAAATGTGCCAATTTGCATAAACTAAAAACTATTGTAAATATATGCATGTATCATAATATTGTACATTGAGCAGATAGAGATTTTGTACATTGCTATTATAATTATGACTAAATGTTTATTATTGCTAACTGATATTGTGTATATATTACAAGATTAATCATTCGATTGTTACAGAGAACAACATAATCTCAAATGCAAAATAAGTATATAATTATGATTTAATAAAAATGAAAAGTACTTAAGGGTCAATCGGAATTATATACCAATGCCTTACAAAATACAATGTAACCAAATTGCGTTTAGGTTTGCCCCTTCCACAGAACTCTTGCTTTAGTTTCACCAGGGATATGGGAGTTTTATCCATGGTTTCACCATTTTAGACTAGAAATCCTGTAACCTACGAACACAAAATAGCCAAGGTGGATCTTACGAAAGATAACAGATCAATCCGCCAACGCTCAAGAGGCTAAATATCAACTTTTTGAGTGCCATGGTAGCACAATACTCATATAATAAACTTTAAATCGTCATTTTTGTAAATTCCGACTAAAAAGTATTCATTCACATTGTTCATTGTAGATCAATCAAGAGTAAACAAGTGATCTATCAACTTTGTCAAATTCAACTATAATCACTGGAAGCTTTCACACCTCTCTTGTGGTACAGGGAAACCCCGTTATAACGAGCTCGCTTATAACGAGGTACCGTTTATAACGAGGAGAATCCTTTGTTCCTGATTCATACGTTCATTTAGATGTTTGTTATTAATTCGGCCGTTTATAACGAGGTACCGCTTATAACGAGGTAAATTTGATAGTCCCGACTACCTCGTTATAACGGGGTTTCCCTGTATAACAGAAGAACTAAATGAGTTCCTGGTTTCCAAATGTATGCCATATTGTGAAGATGTCTATGACTGAATTGACAGGCGTTCCAGAACACCTTTCGATTGTAGTATAAATCAGTAGGCAGTTATAGGTGATAAGATCTGACATCATGTTTGTTGTTTTTTTCACTAGGTAAACAGTGTTCGTTTCTACGAAACTATATCACACTTCATTACGATGATATTAGTATATTATTGAAGTCTCAAACAAAATTCTCATGAAGTCTATAAGCTATTCATGAAAACTGTTAAATGGAATTTCTGATTTTTCATTTAGTACTCAGGGTTTGGTGCAAAAGCAAAGGTTGATATGTGAAAAGAATCAAGAGGAATTAATGTAATATTGTCAAATAATGGCAGACAATGCAAAGTGATGTGTGCTGGATCATTGTCAAAGGTAAAGTCCGTTCTATTTCATTAAAATTGAAATCACAATTACAATTAATAACAAAGTTGAAATTGGTAACATCCCAGCTGGTTTCAGACTTTCATTACAGAATAGGAGGAACAAAGCCAGGAATGGAAGAACCACAAAGGTTTCAAGTGGGCTTGGTTGATTCAAACAAAGTTACTAGATTCTCTTTAAACCCCTTCATTTTACCATTGTATAATTATTCAATTATGTCTTTATCAATGTTCATGGTATTATTACCAATGTACATGTAATGCTTGATATTTGATTTTAAGCACTACCCTAACGATGACTTATACACACAAGCTTGCACAATCGCTTAAAAACAAACATACTCACAGACATAACAGTCACTCATGCACACACACACACATACACACATAAACAGGCACATGCAGGCTCACTCAAATACACACATATACAGAACATAGACGTACAGATACAAATATATGTGCACGCAAAGTAATAATGTAAACATTTTTATAATTGACCTCAAATAAATGCTGCAATACATGGCATATGTTTGATTTTGTTTGGTTTGTGTTAAAATGAATAAATACAGTACAATTAAATGTTGTTATTACTGTATGCATGGCATGCAACTCGCAATATAGGCCTAGCGGGACATGGAATATAATAAGTATGTTATGAACTATAACCCTCTACATTTCTATAGATACAGTCAAGCCGGTGTATAAAGACCACCTAAGGGGAAACAAGAAAAGTGGCCACTGTACACAGGTGACACCTATAAACAGGTTTCATAATACTACTTTTCTCTGCAGGTGATCATTTTCGTATGTAGGCAGTTTGTCTACAGGTGGCTGCTAAGACATGTTTTAGTCATGTCCACACGGTTAGCCTAAACATCAAGTTATATTGTTATAAAACTTATAGATATCTTGTAGCTACAGTTTGCACCTGTGTGGACACACTCCCCTTTAAGTTTAGCTACACAAACTTGGGCACCATGTGGACATGACTATTGTTTTTTTCTGAAGGTAAAAGTTTGGCTGCTGCTATAGCAAGGTGGCCACTAAGACAGGTTTGACTGTACATTGAATAGCAACAAGGAATACATTTATTCATTTGGAAATGTACATACATGTTTAGATATTTTGGGGGAACCAACTAGAACACTATCTGACATCAAATAGATTTACATACCTTAAACCGGGGTGACTTTGGCCGCTGGGGTTACTTTTGGCCACTTTTTGAGAACGATGTATTTTCATCAAGTCTCATTCTTTAGAACTAATTTCTGATTATATACATTACCCTATAAGAATATATTTGAAACAATAATGAATATGTTCTAAAAAGTGAGGCTTCATGAAGATACATTCATCTCAAAAAGTGGCAAAAGTCACCCTGGCGGCCAAAGTCACTCCGGTTTACAGTACATAAGTAAACTTGTTCGATGATGTTAGGGTAGTTGCAAGCAAAACTAATGGCCCTTTAACCTATGTGTCTGATCAACTGATCCCACATTAGAGCACAACATGAATATACTTTATACCTAATGCTCTGTATTTCAGTTAATTTGTTTGCTAATATTTGATTCAGCTATGCATTACGATGAACAATTCATTCATAATATTGGGTTAATGTAAAGAATTATACATTGAAGAGAAATTATTATGAAAGATGAATAAACTATGTCTGGCATTATGGACCGTGCTCTGTGACTTGGTTCGTCTTCTTCTTGTTGCTTTCATGGTATAATATGGATCAGTGACGTAGCTATTGGCATGGGCGTCGATCTGTAATTAATACCTACTGTCCAGGGGGGAGGGATTCTATTCATTCATCCACCTGGACAATAGGTATTATGTAAGGATCCACGCCCATGGCTATGGAGGTGGGGGCTGATATTCTATGTTGAATAAAACAATGATAAACATAAGGGGACAATTCTCAAAAGAACAAATGAAATAGTTTTGAGTGCCCCCACTTCAATATTTGTCATGCCCCCCCACCACCCCCCCCCCCCCCCCCCTGTCTAACCTGGCAACCACTGATGCAGATGGCACATTATTTACATTGGTAAACAGAAACAAGTGCAGACATTTTAGGTAGATAATATTGATCAGAAGACAATAATTTTGACTTTATTTTGTAGCATGAAAATGTACTTGAATAGAAAACATTTATTCAAATCTTACAGAAATAATCTTTCAAATCATGTGAAATAAGTAGACCATTACTGCCATCAACCCGTTGCTTATGGGAACCAGGTGGGCTATGTACAAACTCTATGGAGATTGAGCATTACTGCCACTAACCCGTTGCTTACGGGAACCAGGTGGGCTATGTACAAACTCTATGGAGATTGAGCATTACTGCCACTAACCCGTTGCTTACGGGAACCAGGTGGGCTATGTACAAACTCTATGGAGATTGAGCATTACTGCCACTAACCCGTTGCTTATGGGAACCAGGTGGGCTATGTACAAACTCTATGGAGATTGAGCATTACTGCCATTAACCCGTTGCTTACGGGAACCAGGTGGGCTATGTAGAAACTCTATGGAGATTGACCATTACTGCCATCAACCCGTTGCTTACTGGAACCAGGTGGGCTATGTACAAACTCTATGGAGATTTAGCATTACTGCCATTAACCCGTTGCTTACTGGAACCAGGTGGGCTATGTACAAACTCTATGGAGATTGACCATTACTGCCACTAACCCGTTGCTTATGGGAACCAGGTGGGCTATGTACAAACTCTATGGAGATTCCAGTATCTCAAAGGGAACAGTACAATGGTAAATCTGAGGGATAAACATTCTTTCATATCTAGGGTGGTTTCTCCTTTAACTTATTTGAAGGAAGTGACGATCAATGACTAATTAACTTCAATGTCTAAATAACTTAATTAAATTGAAAGTTCAAAATATTAAAACATTTCATCATTGCCAGAATGCATGAAAAGGCAACAGATCAAATAACCATGTCTGAATAAAGTATGATTATGAAGATGGTGATGGTGATGATGATGATGATGATGATGATGATGATGATGATGATGATGAAGATGATGACGGTGATGACGATGGTGATGATGATGATGGTGAAAATGATGAGAATGATTATAATACTGATGATGGTGATGATAATACTGATGATGGTGATGATGAGGATGACGATGACGATGATGAAGGTGATGATGATGGTGATGATGATGGTGATGAGGATGAAGTTGAGATGATGATGACTATGATGATGATGATGATTGTAAAAATGATGATGATGGTTATAAGATGTTACAATGGTGATGATCATGAATTTGCTTTTAGGGCGGCTAAGACGTGATTACCCCTTTGGGTTGACAAGAAAAACAGGAAAGACACACGGCTAAAATTGAGCCCGTTTACCCATTGTTCTGAAATAATTGAGAAAGGACGTGAAAAAGAAATCAGTAATGACATTGATGACGATAGACACTATGCTATAGCAGTGGTGGCGAGGATGATGAAGATGATGATGATGGTGGTGATGATGATGATGATGATGATGGTGATGATGAGGATGACGATGATGATGGTGATGATGATGGTGATGATGATGGTGATGAGGATGAAGTTGAAATGATGATGACTATGATGATGATGATGATTGTAAAAATGATGATGATGGTTATAAGATGTTACAATGGTGATGATCATGAATTTGAATATGGAAAATACTGCTGAAAACTGCTTGTCTACTAAAAAATCGCCAATGTGGTAAAATGAGAGTCGTATACAGCCTAGCTTTCGATCCTAGCAGAATCTTCGTCAGGGCACAAATAACAGTTACTACAGAAAAAACACAGAATATATACCAACATAAACACATGTATGGAAGGGGAGCTGGAAAGAGGAAAGGAGGCGGAGACACAAAACAATGAAAGCAACTGTGAGTGGGTGGGTGTCAGGATTGACAAGAAAAACAGGAAAGACACACGGCTAAAATTGAGCCCGTTTACCCATTGTTCTGAAATAATTGAGAAAGGGATGGGAGGGTCCTTAAGTGGCTGCAGTCAAAGAAAAAGTGATGAGAGTGTAAGGCTTAGAGAAGAATTGAATTTGCTTTCCTTGTTGAACATGATACAATACATTTTGTAGATGGCAAGAATACATGAAAAGCTGTCCACAAAATACCAACAAATACAACACAAACAATAATGCGAATAGCAGGCTCAGGACGAGCAACTGTTAACCCGTTCACTACAAGTTTATGAAATCCCCATAGGCTTTGTACACAACCCACTGGGTTCCCGTGGTCAAAGGGTGAACTAGACAAGGGTCATTGCAATTATAATACAGTGGAAGCTTTTTATAACGAGCTTTGTTCTGAATGAGGTAACTGATGTAGCGAGGTAATTTCACAGATCTATGCATTTAAATGTTTTTAGGCCCTGATACAACGATATATCTGATATGGCGAGGTAATTTAGAAGGATCTAATGTGCTCGTTATAATGAGGTTTCACTGTAAAAAATTACAATATATCTCTATTCTCATGAGTACTTATTTCATGATGAGCTGGATTGCTGCACCTCATCCAAAATCTTCTGTAAATAGCCATCAATGTTCTCTAAGACTCTATCATCTAATATTCTAGGTATCAACTCGGTCAGTTTCTTGATTTTCAGAGCACATGCATGTCTCCTGAGGCTAACAGACTGGGTTAGCATCTTATCCACACCCTGCCCACTCCCTGTGCTGTGTACATCGGGGGTGGTACTTGTGTCACATGTCTCTAGGTTGTCAGCATCTGCTGCTGCTGCTGATGATGATGAGCGCAGAATTACTTTAGCTCTCTTTGCAGAAGTAGGGCAAGTCTCGTGTTGTCGAGAAGATGCTGAGTCAATAATCACCAATTCATCGTCACTGTCCCCATCACTATGGCCGTCACCATCTCCAGACCTGTTCCCTTTACCCAGTGTTACCCCCCTGCTAGTCTGCGCACCTGTCCTAGATACTACTCCACCTGTGGCTTCAGGAGGATCCCCTGAATCAGTTGCTTTGGCTATCAGCTCAAATGCTATTGACTCCAAGAAATTTGTCACCGATGGTTGTCCGTCACTTGACTCCAGAGCACTTCGCCCTGGTTGATGCCCATCTTTTGACTCTAGGAGACTTGCCTCTGATGGATGTCCATCTCTCTCTCCTGAAGCCACATCTTGGGCAGGGGCAAGATCCAGCTTGATTCTGTTCCTGAGAGCAGTTTTGGCTGCAATGGCTTCCAGAACCTGACCACTCTCAGTAGGATCAACGTCTACTGTCTTACAAACCATCTGCTGTGCGATGCACTCCAGGTCCAACATGAACACAGGGTTGTCCCGATACTCAGGGGACAGGCGGTTCCAGGGGTTGTCCTCTTGGACATGCTGGAAGACAGCAAGCATGTGTTGGCATGGCAACCGTTGCTGCATCCATGCTCTGCACTGACAGGACGGCATACTGCTCTCATCTCCAAGGTTGACAACAGTGCTCTCCTTGGACGATGCACTGTGTTCTGTACCAGAGATCTTGGCTTGAACAGTGTACGTCCCGTTCTCTTGTCCCTCCACGCTAGCAATGAGAGTCTGTGGAATGGGTAGCTGAGCCTTGAAGTGGTTGACTAGGTCCAGTGGTCTGTTCTCAAGGTACTGGGGAAGGGATTTGTGCAGCTTGCCATAGCTGCTTGACCCTCGGATATTATCCAGGACATACCTGCATGGAAAGGCAATAATATGAAAAACTTAATCTTCTCTTCCATAAAGAAATCTTTCCTAAAATCTGTTTTATCATACAGTGGAATCAGAACATCTAAGTAGGGAGGTGCTGCACAAAATATTGCAATCGATGTGTGACTAAATGTGCAAATCTGATTGGTTCAAATGTGCATATTTTCTGACTTGCAATGAATTTCAACTTTACAATCAATTGTGACTCTTTTTGCAACACCCCCTTAGAAATACAGTGGAACCTCTTTGACAATGTCCTTGTTATATCAAATGCTGTAACTGAATGCCCCTCAATTTTGTCTATAGCCCACACTGGACAACAAAGCACAAATGTGCGGTGTGCGCTGCAGTTGTCTTTGTCTTAAGTCCCTTATCATGCTTTGTATAGAGATCCTCATATCTGTGCGCGAGAAAGCTGGGACTGAATGCCCCTTTGTTTTGCTGTAGCCCACGCCAGACGAAAAGAGAAAAATTAATAATCACCTAATCTTTGTGATTTGTTAAAAGAGGCAAGCGTAGGCTATAGAATACCACGGGGCATTCAGTTTCAGCTTTCAGGCGAACAGATATCGGGATCTCTATACAAAGCATGGTAGGCAACGTAGACAGAGAAAGCAGCTGTGCAATTTACTAACTCAACAAGCTCCGTAAGGTATCTTGTTTTATCAGGGCAAACATACAAAATAACATAAAGGTTTGGGACCATCAAAATAACCTTGTTGCATACATACATATATACAAATAAATACTGGTATCAAGTTTGATGGCAATCAACTAACCGGTTCTTTTAAAAAATGTGATTATTAGAATGGGGCTTTGTATACAAACAAACAGACAAATGGAAATATAATGCCTCCAGACACTTTACCAGAGAGGCATAAAAAGATTGTGGATAGAATGATCGAAACCTTTTAACTTTGTACAAATACCTTTTGTAGAATGGAGGCACAATCTTGTTGACCAGCACTTTGATTAGACTGTAGAGCGTCCCTTTCAGATGGTCCTTGAGGAGGTCTGTCCTCATCAGCTCAGCAAGCTTCTCTGCACCATTCATTGCATTCAGCAGGATGGACAGCTTGGCAGGTCTGAACGCAGCTACCCAGGATTGCTGAACGACAAGGGAATTAGGGTAAAACAATTGAGCTGCAATTGAAATAAAAGCTGTATTCCAGACAGCCAGAGCTTGTTCTTGTACAAGTTAGACAGAAACCCAGGCTTGTTATAAGACAAACAGAAAACATGATCAATAAGAGAAGGCCATCACAAAAGTGGGCTGCAATTGAAGTAGAAATGTATTCCAGAAAGCCAGGGCTTGCTCTGTTCAATTGAGTAAAGCCCTCCACACACCCGATCTGACTGGTTTTCAGTCGGTTCAGCTCAGTAGACGTTGCCTCAGGTAATCATTTGAGGCCGATTCAACATGTTGAATTGGCAACGACTGAGCAAAACCAGTCGGATCGGGTCGAGTCGGCTCTGTGTGCAGAGGGCTTAGTCAGCTGGTCATCAGCAATGACAGTGTGGAGAATGAATGCCTATAATTCTCTGCACCGTTCATTGCATTCAACAAAATGGTCAGGTCTAAAAGTACCAACCCACGGTTGCTAAAACATTTAAAAGAAAAAAGGAAGGGCAAAAAATGAGCTGCAATAAGGGAGTTCGTAGTTACAAACTGCGCATGCGCCAATTTCTGAGACGAAAATTCACTGTACCAAAAACATTGATATTGCCCGTTGTCCCGTACCTTCGTGCAATTATTGTCACATTTGAAACGTGTTTTCACGGGTAATTTGGCTCGAAGTCATAAATGTTTTTCTGAATTAATCATTATGGACATCTCCCCTCCTGGCTGCTATCGACTCAAGCATTCATGCTTATGATAGTTTGCCCCTGCATTTATTTTGATTATTTGCATTACATTCAACTGATTTAAGTTCTGAATTATATATATGTATTTTCTTTTCATATCAAATGTCACATTTTATGTTAATCAATTATGTTATACACTTGTATTGTTATTTGAATATATGTTGATTTTGATTTTTCTTTAATAAATGCAGAAAAACATCTGCTAAACAAAAAAATATAGACTGATTTTAAAAAAAAAAAAATTCTATTTATTTTCGGATTTTAACAAAAATGTCAAAGTTCGTATCTGGGCTTTTATTGAAATCGTAAAGGCCCCATACGTAGATTTGTGTGTACTGTTTTCTTTTAAGTGTTCAAAACGGGCAAATATGTGATTTTTATTCTAAAAAAAATTATTTAGCCTGCTTCAAGTTTGAAAATTAAAATGAATGGTTATATTCATTCAATTTGAAATATTTTAGGATTAAGGCGAGTTTTTTTTGTCAGCTCTTTCAAACATAACACAAGGAGAATTCACGCACGCACGCGGAAATTCTGCATAGAGCTCCTGTACTTTAAATGCGTGCGTCACAGGCTGTGCCGTAAACGTACGCGTAAAGCCTCAAATTTGGTACAATCTTACGAAATACCCGATTACGTCCGTCGCTCCATGGGCTAACTACGAACTCCCTTATTGGAGACCAATTACACAGCACTAACCTGTATCTCAAGCAACCCAGTGAACCATGTCTGTAGCCTGTCTGATTGCTCCCATGCTTCCAATGCCTGCAGATCTGCCAATGCCTTCTCACACTGCTCTACAGTACTCGCTGCTGCTACCAGGAACACAGACTCCGCTACCTTGCTTGCCCGCTTGTCAGACTCGTTCATTGCTAACCAGTCTCGCATCAGCTTCTCAATGTGATTGGTTGACACAAACACATCAGATTCTGTCAAAGCAAAATACAAATACAACTACCGTAATATTGCTTAAATTAATCAATGATTTCTTAAATTCAAGTTTTGGAAATAAGTTGCTACCCTGCAAATTCCACTCGTTCATTGCTAGTCTTGCCTTGCATCAGCTTCTCAATGTGATTGGTTGACACAAACACATCACATTCTGTCATAACACAAAGACACAAACAGAAATATTGCTGAAAGTAAAAGTATGTTAATGCAAAATACTGCTGAACACTGCTTATATCTCCTACAATAACGAATGTATGGTCAAATAAGAGACAATATAGGGCCTACATTTTGATTCACGTTACTCAAGTTATTCACTTCTGCAAATTTGTTTTTCTTCCTGACCAAACTTGCTGTTTTGTTACAAGCCATTGATCTTTGTACATACATCAATTTAACATACACAATAAAACCAAGTGAAAGTAATAACCTATTATTTCTTACCTCCTTGTGGAAGGCTAAATATCTAGTCAGAATAACAAAAATGCATGAAATAAGAAGTATGTGGTTGTACAAGTGTCATTTGAAAAATACATAATTCATTTTGCAAATGATTTCACTTAAACAATATGTGACCGGCTATAGAAAACCCTGCATTGGTCAGTATTCATGTGTTGAAGAAATTGGCATTTTAAGTTTACAAAATGTGTGTAAAAGACTTATGATTGTAAAATTGAAACAATCATATCTTCCCCAATTAATGTCCGATTTGTACGAATAAAGCATCAAATGAAAGCTTGCGATGAGGCCTTTCTACTGGTATATTTATAACAATCTACATTTCGATTTTTACCGACAGGTGCAGGGTTTTGCTGTAGCCAGTCACATATCAGTATGCTAAGAGAAAAGAAGTGCAACAAACCTTGGAAGACTCTCTTGACCACATCTATCCTGCTCTTGTCCATATCCATCAGCACAAACTCTGGCTTCCAACCAGGGTTCCATTGTCTGACCTTCCTCAGTCCTCTCGCAAGGCCCGTCTCCATCTCCTCATGCTTCACCACAAAGGCTGCCACCAGCTGGAAGTCAACGTTAGTCCTGACATAGAGGAACACCGGTGTGCCGGGTAACCGTGGCGATGCTGTGGGGATGTCCAGTATGAGGAGAGAGCTGTAAAGGCCTAGCAACCGTTGCTGGGTCTGCGTTTGATAACAGAAGAGAAGATGATGTTGACTACCATCACCAGCCTCCATTGCCTCGTCATCACTGTCTTCATCATTGTCATCAAAGTGCAGGAAGAGCAAGTCATCTGCAGCCACGAGTTTCCTCTCAGGAGCAAAGTTCCTCAACAGGTCTTGCTCATTCTCATCTCGACTTTTCCCCTTTGCTTTTTTCCTCTTCTTGGGCAGGCTGCGCTGCTTCTTCCGCACGGTGTAAGAGATGTTGATGATGTCCTGCTTTGTTGGGTTGTAGCGCCTCCTGAACTCAGAGGGAGGAGTCTCGTTTGGGAAGATCTCCTCGGCAACAAACCCCCGCACAACCTCCTGGATGTCAGGCACATTGGTGACACCATTCCTCACCAGGTCTGCTACTTTACTCCTCACTCTAGGGTGCACAGGCTCACGCATTCCTCCAAACTATGTACAGAAATAAAATAAACAAACTCTCATTCAATTAAGAAAGAATTTCAAATGATTTCAAACATTTAACAAATATATGTACATCACCCATCCTCGTAACTAGAATTTTCAAAAACAACAAGTTGATTACTGAATATGTATGCAAGCATTTTATTCATGTAAACTTATCCAAAGACTTGGTCAAGTGGTCAAGTGAAATTGAATGTGGCACTCAGAGGATATGTACTGGTTATATCACCTCAACATCCTCGTCTTCCAAATAAAACTTCAAGATTAACCCATGGCTTACAGGAACCGGCTGGGCTATGTACAAAGTATATAGGGATTTCAAAATCTCGAAGTGAACGGGTTTAAAGTAATAACTGGTGTGAACCTCACCTCCCCCTGCACATGATACCGGTGGGCATCCAGGGCTGGGAACTTGGCGCAGAATGCAAAGCTGACCTCAACTGGTTCCTCCTCCTTGATGAGGCGATAGAACTCTGTTATCACCTTCCTCCTCATCCATTTAGAGATGGTAGCTTGTTGCCTGAACCCAGGGAAGGTTGCCACCTTGGTGAGATGGATGAGGGCTGGGCAGTCCAGCTTCTTGGTGCTCTGGGCCTGCAGGCGATGCCGGATCTTCACTTCAGGATTTTTCTGGAGAAATGAAAACAAAAACTATTTCTGTATGTTTGTAATAGGGGATCTGAATTTCCTGAATAAATTCTTAAGGAAAAAACAAGAAATGTGGAAATCACTTTCCTTTTAAAAGAGTGCACCAAAAATAATAATGTGCTGCATCAATTCTTGCATTTAATCACTCTCTGACCACTACGGTTGACCAGCCTTACAAGCCCTCACCCACCACGGTCGACTGAAGTCACAAATTTAGATTTGGCGGCAATGTTATTTGTCTAAAAACTGGACATTATACAATATACATCAAATATTTCAAAATTACTGAAAAACAAATATTTAAGTTGCTCAAAGGATGTGCATGTTACTGGTATATTTACGGAATGCTACAACCACTTTCCCGAATCAGCCCTTAAAGTGATTCTAAGGCATTCTTTACCAAAGCTTGCCCACGACTTAGCATGCATAACAAAAAGAACTGATATATTCTTTTAGTCATGTATGCTAAGTGTTGATGCTTTGGTAGAGATCGATTGCCGACTCTAACAAACATCTTACCCTTTTCTCTGCTACACTCTGCCTGTACTTTTCTTTCTTCCCAGTGTTCTTGTCTTTCCCCTGGTGGCAGCCCAGCAGTAGATGTCCGATGATGGCGTAGGGGATGCTTGTATCCTCTTGGACCGAGTCTTCCATCCAGTGGAGTCTCTTCCCCTTCCATTCTACAAACAGTACATGTTACATAAAACATATATTGATATTAATTAATTTGTCTTCTTTGTAGTGTACAGTACGTCTAGCTGCCTCCTTCAATTCAGCAATCAAGTCCAATGTTAGCATACAGGATGCTTTTACCCTTCCCTTCCTCTTCCATGCTACAAACAGTAGTAAATGTTACATACATGTAATGGTATTGATTGATTGAATTTGAAGGAATAAGATACTCTTGTCTAGATACATGTAGATGCAAACATATCCCTTCTTTTTAAATTTTGTCGGATGCAGTCGAGTGCAGTGTCACCATGCCATGGTCACTAAGTTACTAAGCAACGTACGAGTCTCTATGCAACAGTCGACACCAATGTTCATTTTTAGCCATGGCATGAGCAGCCACGTTACTGTTACTGCAATAGTATGATCAGGCTACCAAATATGGCCCGTGCTGTAATATGGCCCCCTGGTTTATCAGCTGATTAAGCGCATTAACACAGATAATTCTGCGCAGTAAACTTCTTTTGCTTATCTATTTCCTTTGTGGTTAAGCGCAATAAGACTCATCGCGCAAGCAAAAAACATCTTCTGCGCGCTAAAAGTCAAGTGTGTACAAATGAATGGGAAATTTGTTTGCACAGCAGCACACGGGAACAATTTACATCGTTTCAGAATCGGCTCCGATTCGGCATATTTGTCAAGTTTATACAAATATTTTGTGGATAAATGTAATCTTGAAGATTTTAAGAACACTTTGATGGCACTTTTATTGGAAAAGTTTATCATTTATCAAAGAAAACGGACCTTTTAAATCATGTAAAAAGGGGGCCATATTACGGCACCCTCTTTCGATGTGATTTTTTTGCGCAGTGAAATGCAAATCGCCATTAAGGGACAATTACGATCGCAGTCGGCAAATAAGGTATGGCATTGTTTTCATCTTCATTTGAAGTTTATTTTTGACAAATTTTGTGGTTTCTTCAAAGATATTTTTTTCAGATATCGGTTGTTAAACATTAGGGGGGCCATATTCGGACACCACATCATACTTAGTAGCATGGCCATGGTTAGTTACAATTTTCCATTGACAACAATTTTTTGACTCATCAGTCATTCATTCATTAATTATTCGGCAATATCGTGTATTAGGCCCCACCACTGCTATACTGTATACACTTATGTAGCCAACTATAGCCACTAAATCTGACCTATAGCCACTAAATCTGACCTATAGCCATTAATCTGACCTATAGCCATTAAATCTGACCTATAGCCACCAAATTAGGGTTAGGGTTAGGGTTTAATTAAGGTATATGGTTAGGTTATATGTATAGCAGTGGTGGGGCCTAATACACGATTATGCCAATTATTCATTCAAAATTCATAATACACAGACATCTTCCATAAAAATTAGTTTTAGTCAAGATTCAAGTTAATAATTCATTTCTATATCTATGTTTCATATCAACTGCTGTAGTAGACTAAGATATAAAGGCATGTGTGTAAAATTTTACCAGACTCTGAAAACTTCTTCTCTTTCTTCACCGTGATGAAATGACTTGTCGTTTGCCTCTCATATTCGTCCAGATATCTCTTAAATTCCTCGTATGTGTCGAACGAAATGTTTCTTTGCATTTTCTTTGTCTTCTTCTTTTCCATTTTGCACAAGTTTCTGAAGCTAGACCTTTTGAAAATTCACATTTACCCAGGATACAAATAAGGCTGACTGTGACAATCGTACGTACAAGTATGCAATTGGTGAAGTCACGTCAGGTACTTGGCGTGCGTGATCAATGCTACCGGCAAAACGCGAAACGCCAGGCGGCCAGGCCTGGGCAATCTTGTGACATGCATCCGTAGGTTAATAAAACAAAAACCTTTGCCAACTGTTTTGGAACGCGTACGGTGGATAGTCTTTTTCTAAGCTTTACTATTTTAAAGAAATGATCTTTATATTATGTTTGTAATCAAGGGAGAGATATTCGAGATTCAATAGTTAATGAGCTATTTTAAAATGTGTGTTCTTCAATTTTTTACAAGTTTGTATCGGTTTTTATTGAATTATTCTTGATTGACGAACATTTAATTGATCGTCTAATAAAATAAATTAAATTGGTAAGCCGTTTTAAAGCCTAATTACACTCGAAAATTCTAGGTACGCGACGCGACGGCTGCTAACTGTGTCAGTGTGGTGGTGATCGAGGTTTTTTTTTTTTTTTTGTTGTGGCTTGTTTGTTGGAGGATCTTCACCTGGATTTGTGGCACCTCCGAAGTTTGGCAAAATGGGGTTAGATCTTGACTACATTAAGCAGGTAAGACTTAACTCATAATTATATTTCATGAGAGAAAACGGTCACAGTACAATGGCAGTGTGATTGACTTTGCTGTAGTTGTACTGTGTGACTGTGTCTGTAGTTTGGGAGTTTGTCTTTGTGCAGTGACTCTATCGGAACTGTTCATATAGTCAGCAGACAATGTTGTGTCTATAGTGTTATGAATAGATTGTGTGGTGTTGTGTTGTGTGTTATTTAAATCAGCATGAATACAAACCAAAAGTCATGACATAGTAATGTGAATGATAAAACATGAATCATTGAATGGATTTATAATTATATTCGTCTAGCTCTTCCTCTTTCCAACTCCGGCCCCAGGCCATCTCCTCCCTGTCCGTGAAGATCCCCTTCCGTCCACTCCTCCTCCTCCTCCTCCTCCTCCTCCTCCTCCTCCTCTGACGACTCCGACGACTCCGACTCCGACTCCGACTCCTCCGACGACGACGACTCCTCCGACTCCGACGACTCCGACGACGACGATGACTCCGATGACTCCGACTCCGACTCCGACTCCGACGACTCCGATGACTCCGATTCCTCCAATTCCTCCAACTCCGACGATGACTCCTCCGAGCTAACTGACTATTCTATCTTCCCCTCCTTTTTTCCCTCCCCCTATCCCCCCCTCCCCCCTCCATTGACTTGAATCCCTTTCTTTAGCTCTGACTCTTCTACAAATTATACACCTTTTCTCTTTCCTTATTTCAGGATCCATTACTCCATTTCATTAATTTCCTCTATTTCCTTTGAGTTCACCTATATCAGTATACTCACTGTATTATTATAAAACATAATTTGTAAAGCTCCTAATTGAATAAATTTAAATTGTTTGAATTGCTTACAGTGTCTTGGCTGGCTGGTTGCCTTCCGGGATCCCCGAGAGATTTGGGCTCATCACCAGAGCTTCTTGGTGGCAGAGATCATCTACCATGTACTAGCCTTAATGCTCATTACTCATGGTGAGTACCATGTACTAGCCTTAATTCTCATTACTCATGGTGAGTACCATGTACTAGCCTTAATGCTCATCACCAGAGCTTCTTGGTGGCAGAGATCATCTACCATGTACTAGCCTTAATGCTCATTACTCATGGTGAGTACCATGTACTAGCCTTAATGCTCATTACTCATGGTGAGTACCATGTACTAGCCTTAATGCTCATCACCAGAGCTTCTTGGTGGCAGAGATCATCTACCATGTACTAGCCTTAATGCTCATTACTCATGGTGAATACCATGTACTAGCCTTAATGCTCATCACCAGAGCTTCTTGGTGGCAGAGATCATCTAACATGTACTAGCCTTAATGCTCATTACTCATGGTGAGGACAAATGTAGTACAAATATTTGTATTTCTTTTTATTTATTATTTTAAAGCCAATTGTTCTTAGGAAACTGACCAGAAATATACATGTATAAAGAAGAAAATGAGCACAGGAATATCTAGAGCTTTGTCAGGTATCAAACATATGTTTGATTTGGTCATTGCAAGTTGCATTGCATTAATCTGTTATAAAACAAATGTTATGTTTTGCAGCTCATTTCAACTTATTTAGTACTGAAGTACTGTACATACACATTGTAGCCTACACTAGGGCCCCGTTGCAGAAAGAGATGCAATCGATTGTTGAGTTGCAATTGATTGCAAGTCAGATCATGTGACTAAATCACTAAATGCGTACTGATTAGTTCAAATGTGCATATTTTCTGACTTGCAATTAGTTGCAACTTTACACTCGATTGCAAACCTTTCTGCAATGGGCCCTGGTCTACCTGACTAAGAAACTGGTAAACTTGTTCAAAGATTGTATATACGTGGCAGTACTTTGTATTTACATCGCCATTGGGTAAAAACAAATACAACAATCTTACAATGTATTTGCTTCAAGATTACAAATAGTTCACCAAGAGATAATATTCCACAATGTGGTGAAACGAACTAACAAGCTACATGTATGTAGGCCTTTTATTAATAGATTCTTCATGCAAATAATAAGATGCAGAGCTCTGCAAACAAAAATTCTTGAAAACAAAATATTGAAAAAGAAAAGATGAATTTGTAGTGTGATCAAAGAGTACATTTAAGGGGGCCAGTCTGGTAAAAAAAAAAAATCTATCCATTTTTTAAATTTTCAGATCAAAATAATCTGTGAAGTGTAAGCTTTCACAATATACCTAGTTTATGGGGTACAGATAATTACTTCTGTGCTTAATTAAGGTTTAATTAATTGGCGTCGACCCTAAAATACACCGAAAAGTGCTCCTTCCAAAATCAGAATTATATCATGTGATGAATTATATCTGTGTGAAAATATAGGTTATAATGGCCCCCCCCTCCGCGATTTTTTTTATTGCTCCAAAACGCGGTAAGATGACGCGCCACTGCTTGGTGACTTTTTTCTTTTGGGTCTTGCGCATATTTTAAAACAGAATTTTTGAAAATCGGACCTACCGTTACAAAGTCACGTGACCTTTTGTCTATGCATGTCAGCCCGAAAATTGCTCAATTTCGTGATTTGTGTACAAAAATATGTGACCTTACACCACAAAATGACCGTTATGTCGCCGTGGTAGTTTGTCTGTTATTAGCTGATATAGCCAAATTTGGTTTAAAATATGAAATTCAGGATTTTGGTATTTCCTGAATGAGGGTATCATAATCTACCTGTTGTGAAATTTTGAGCATCAGAAATCATGTTTAAATATGATGTTTTAATCAAATAAATATGATCAGATTACAGTGCTTGAATGGACGCCGATCTTTGAAACGGCCGTTTTCTCCCTAACTTTAAACCCGATTCAGCCATGTTCCAAATCTTGGCTGCTCATTTTGAGAGGGTTCGCTTAGTCCAAATATGACAAATTATATACCATTTTAAAGGTATTGACTTCTACTTTACTGTCACGTACAAATTAGCACAATCATTTTCCCCGACTTATTGGTCGTTTTGTGGTGTGCGGTCACATATGGAAATATCAGTTTTCGTAAAAGGAGGTATATCATTGGTTATTTGGTCTTGTTTACATTTTATATGTTTGTTTTGGGGTTCAAAATAGTTGAATTATAGTTAGAAAAAAAAACAGAAAAAAAACAATAAAATACATAAATAAAAAAAATTAAAAAATACATAAGAAATTATAAAAACAATAGAAAACATAAGGAAGAACCTGGCTCTTCCAAATTTTGTTGTCGTATTATTATTCCAAATGCTCTAAAGAATATATGTAGTGAAAACCAGAGTTTAATTATGAAGAATATATGATTTATGGGTAAAAATATGAATTTTATGACCTTATTTGCATAAATTACCATAAATATGCAAATTAATGAATTTAAAAAAAAATTAAAATTACCATTGTATTCTATACACTTCACTTATCATGCATGCAATTTTTCACGGCGATCGGCCGCTCTGCGGCCGAGATTTAAGGGGGGGGGGGGGGGGGGGGGCCATAATGCCCCCCCCCCCCCCCCCCCCCCCCCCCCGGCCTGCTGAAGACCTCAAATAGCCCGGCCTTTTTAGGGTTAAGTGAACAAAAATAAAGCAGAACAAAAAATAAACACTTTAGTTCAAAAATATGAAGATCATGAATGGATCAATAGCTCAGAGACATGTTCAAAGAAAAAGCTGCTCAGCCTAATTTCCCAACATTAAATTATTTGAAACCTGTTCAGTAGTACTGTTGATACAATACATGCATGCTCTGGACATGGAGTCGTGGATGCAGTACTGTTGATAGATACATGCTCTGGACATGGAGTCGTGGATGCAGTACTGTCGATACATATAATACATGCATGCTCTGGACATGGAGTCGTGGATGCAGTACTGTTGATAGATGCATGCATGCTCTGGACATGGAGTCGTGGATGCAGTACTGTTGATACATGTAATACATGCATGCTCTGGACATGGAGTCGTGGATGCAGTACTGTTGATAGATGCATGCATGCTCTGGACATGGAGTCGTGGATGCAGTACTGTTGATACAATACATGCATGCTCTGGACATGGAGTCGTGGATGCAGTACTGTTGATACATGCATGCTCTGGACATGGAGTCGTGGATGCAGTACTGTTGATAGATGCATGCTCTGGACATGGAGTCGTGGATGCAGTACTGTTGATAGATGCATGCTCTGGACATGGAGTCGTGGATGCAGTACTGTTGATAGATGCATGCTCTGGACATGGAGTTGTGGATGCAGTACTGTTGATACATGTATGTAATACATGCATGCTCTGCATCTGGACATGGGAGTCGTGGATGCAGTACTGTTGATAGATGCATGCTCTGGACATGGAGTCGTGGATGCAGTACTGTTGATAGATGCATGCTCTGGACATGGAGTCGTGGATGCAGTACTGTTGATAGATGCATGCTCTGGACATGGAGTTGTGGATGCAGTACTGTTGATACATGTATGTAATACATGCATGCTCTGCATCTGGACATGGGAGTCGTGGATGCAGTACTGTTGATAGATGCATGCTCTGGACATGGAGTCGTGGATGCAGTACTGTTGATAGATGCATGCTCTGGACATGGAGTTGTGGATGCAGTACTGTTGATACATGTATGTAATACATGCATGCTCTGCATCTGGACATGGGAGTCGTGGATGCAGTACTGTTGATAGATGCATGCTCTGGACATGGAGTCGTGGATGCAGTACTGTTGATAGATGCATGCTCTGGACATGGAGTCGTGGATGCAGTACTGTTGATAGATGCATGCTCTGGACATGGAGTCGTGGATGCAGTACTGTTGATAGATGCATGCTCTGGACATGGAGTCGTGGATGCAGTACTGTTGATAGATGCATGCTCTGGACATGGAGTCGTGGATGCAGTACTGTTGATAGATGCATGCTCTGGACATGGAGTCGTGGATGCAGTACTGTTGATAGATGCATGCTCTGGACATGGAGTCGTGGATGCAGTACTGTTGATAGATGCATGCTCTGGACATGGAGTCGTGGATGCAGTACTGTTGATAGATGCATGCTCTGGACATGGAGTGGATGCAGTACTGTTGATAGATGCATGCTCTGGACATGGAGTCGTGGATGCAGTACTGTTGATAGATGCATGCTCTGGACATGGAGTTGTGAATGCAGTACTGTTGATACATGTATGTAATACATGCATGCTCTGCATCTGAGACATGGAGTCGTGGATGCAGTACTGTTGATAGATGCATGCTCTGGACATGGAGTCGTTGGGATGCAGTACTGTTGATAGATTGCATGCTCTGGACATGGAGTCGTGGATGCAGTACTGTTGATAGATGCATGCTCTGGACATGGAGTCGTGATGCAGTACTGTTGATAGATGCATGCTCTGGACATGGAGTCGTGGATGCAGTACTGTTGATAGATGCATGCTCTGGACATGGAGTCGTGGATGCAGTACTGTTGATAGATGCATGCTCTGGACATGGGAGTCGTGGATGAGTCCTGAAAGGGTTGAAGTTTCTAATATTTTAGTTGTTTCATGTTATCCTTTACACATGGAGAAACAAATTTGCTCAATTTCCTAACTTTTGTCAACCAATATGTTGATGTTAACTTTACAGATACACTGTCTCTGTTCCTATTATTTGATTACTATTTATCATGATTTTGATGTTCTATTGTTAACAGCCCTGAAGCATGGGGGGGAAGGTTTGCCTGGTATTTGCTGGCTATACTGGTCCATGGATTCGTTGTGGAATCAGTCAGCTACGTCCTGCCCGATATTGATAACTTCTGGCATGCACAAGTCAACCATCATGCTGCTGGGGAAGAGGTTGCCAACTTACATCATCTGCGTTTGTGAGTATACAAGATATTTGTAGATCTATGAGGTGTTTTTAATTTTATTTTTGCAATGGAATCCCATATTCTGTGAGGCTATGAAAGATATGCTTTCAGACCATTATAAGTTCTAGAATGCACAGTCAACCATCATGCTGCTGGGGAGAAGGTTGCCAACAAGTATACAATGCATCCTGTGGATGAGGTTGTTTATAATTGATTGAATGTCAATTTTGTATAATCCCCCCCCCCCCCCACAAACAAAAAAGTAATACAATCCCTTTGAGTATTGCCTTTCTCCCCCGCAACCTCAACCTCAACCCGCAAGCCTGTGACATTTATTTACACTTCCTAGTGAAAATTATATTTTGATCTAAATAATTATAATCATCTGTACAGCATTTTATGAAAAACAAGGTTTTAATTATAAATTGATTCTTCAATCCATATTTCTTCTAGCTTTTTAAACATTTCAGAACATGAACGTATACAAATTGTCATGACTTTGTGATGTTTTTCTTGTTTGCACAGATTACATGTTCATGTACCCATCATTCGTGGCTGTATCTCGGTTGCGCCTTCCATACTGGGCTGAGCCGTTCGCTCGTATGCACCTGGTCACACTGCTCCTGGGTAAGTTGCTCATGGGCAGTTCCAAGGTAACAGCGTGACGGTAGGAGGGTGTTTCTCACGATGAAAGTCTAAATAACTCACAAAATAAAAATGTCCAGAACCAAATTTTGATATGCATCTGTTACCACTATCCTACTAATTATTTACAATAGGAAAGAAAATCAAAATTCCCACTAAATTATGAATTATGAATATCAATATCTGCGGTAACAGTCGTGACGGCAAAAAAGACATGGGTTTCTTACATGGTAAGAAACTAAGCAAACTCTGTGAACTACAGGAACATTTTGCAATTTTGTCACATTGATTCTTTGTACTAGACATCAAGCTAGAACATCCAAATAAAAATGTAGAAAAAATCCAATGTTCATAGTAAATATGATATCATAAACGTATCTGTGCACTGTAACAGCGTGACGGGTAACAGGCGTGACCTCTGAATTGTACATGTTATATATATGGGAGATATTGATGAGAATGAATAATGATTATATAAATTTGATGTAGTCATCCAGAATCTATACAGAACTAGATGAATGGGTAATATAACCCAGATGCTCTGAAATGATGGTTCGCATGACACAAATTTGCAGGCCTAGCGCCCTCTATTGATCAAAAATGTTTTTGGACAAAACTGAAATGCTTATCTTTTTCAGAATTTAGTTTGAGGAACCATCAAATATCAAACCCAAAATACAAACTTAATTGCAACAATGAAATATTAGACCTTTGACATCTGACCTTTGACCTTATTTCTCAAATTAGCATACAAATGTTTAATTTTTATGTGGCACAGTGCATATCTACAAGTGATTTGTTTCATGTAACATGATTTCAATGTCAGTAAGTTTTTGTGTTTGAATTGGTAATTATCCGAAGTGACCTTTGACCTGTGCTCCAAACATTTTCATAGAATTTTCTTTTATCTACAGTACTCTTTCTAACATTAATTCTGGCATTTTTTTGGTGAGATAAAAAATAAACTACAATAATTTGACCCTGTTGACCTTTGACCCCATGACCAAATTCTATAATCGGGTCATCTACTTCACTGAACGCATACCAGTATTAATTATCATGTCATCCTTCAAGGATTCTTGAAATATCTTGAGAATAATATATTTTTTGCATATTAATTAGCTGTGACCTTTGACCTTTGACCTCATGGCCCAAAATGTATCAGATAATCCATACCTCTGAATACATGTCTTGTACAAAGTTTTGAACAGAATCCATCCAACGATTCTTGAGATAACAGCGGTGACCAAATTGATATTGCTTAGATTAATTAGTGGTAAAAGATAATGCTGCTATTTAGCATCCATAATATAGCCCTATGGGTGAATGAAGAAGAAACAAAAAATAATTTCATTCCCATTCATATTTTTCCAGAAATATTAAAAATACCTGTTTTTAGGGTAACAGCGTGACATATAGATGACTATAAATGAAACAGTCACTGAAGCAGAACAAAGAGCGAAAATGCCGAAATAGATATTTATCTGATAAATTGAAGTAATGTTCTTACCGACACTGAAAGAAAATTTTATGAAAACCTATTTTTGCAGCTCTTTTAAGCTTAATATTTATAAGTATATTTTGTGAAAATAATTGAAAATAATTTATGCTAATTAATTCCTATGAAATAATAGTTTACGACAAATTTTTTTTTGAACAAAATGCATTTCTGAATAGTTTAATCTTTAAGCTTTAATTTGATACCAAATATGTTATGATTCAACGAATTTGAAAAATGGGTGCTTATGTCAATGTTTGCTTGGAATTGCCCTCATCCTTAGTTCAATTCTTTGAAGAGAAGCCAAACGCTAGCATTTTTGCTTACTTTTACTTAATGCTGTAACCGATCATTAGATCAGAATTGATCAGGATTCGATTATGCCAGGATCGGCACCTCTATGTCGATTCCGATTCGGAACATGCAAGAAATCAGATCTATTTAAAAATTTTAAAAATTTTACCGATTTGGATCATAACCTCAAAGTTTGATCATGGTCAGTTACTGATAAATGTTTCTTTCCTGTCACTTCCTCTTTGGTATTACTTATAATGGAAATATCAATGTTTTGAGACCCAATTGCCTATGGGAAACGTGTGGGCTATGGGGTATTTCAGAATCTCAAATTGGTCAATCTGATTTGACTGACCACTGGAGGGGTACCCAGAGATGCCAAGTAGTACGTTTTTGTAAATACGGCAGTACGTTTTCTCAGAAAAAATATGTTGTTTTTTTTTTTAGAATTTGTTTTTTGATTTTTTTTTCTTTGCCCCTTCTCTCCTCCCCACCATATAGTAACGGTTTTGAAAATGGCAAAAAGAATTAGGTTGAACCCTGAAAACTATTATTAAAGTTATAAATTTGAAATATATCACAAATAAACAAAAACAAACTCATAAAACGCTGTGTGTGATTGACTGAATCAACTTTTATATTAACGCAAACGTAAAGAGTATTTTTGCTCGCGCGAAAAATAACTTCCGCGAAAAAATATGATTTTTTACCTCATCTGTTGGCTGCACTAAAAATACTTTTTTTTGGTCCAAAATACTGTTTTTTAGAGCTCGGAGAATACTTTGTTTGGTTTGTGAAGGTTGGCATCTCTGGGTACCATATTTTCATCTGGACAGCATCTGAGCATACACCAACAACAGCAGGCCTCAATTTTAGAAATACGAGAATAATAGCTCTTTTATTGCGAAAGTAGATTTCATTATTTCTCATCATATTCATTAACCATTTTCTTCCCTGAATCCAGACATCCCCTATGACATCATCGGCATCAATGTGGTGGTCGTGGCACGACATGGATCCTAAATATCTAAGACCCCTAATACTGGGGTGCCTTACTCTCCCTACCAATCCTACATTTTAGCAGAAACAAAATGAATCAACGTGTGCATTGAACAAGTGTGTTTAGATTTGAATACATTATTTCATTTCATTTTCTATGAGACTTTGACCATTATTCCCTTTCTTTCCAGACATCCCCTATGACATCATCGGCATCAAGCATCTCTGGTGGTCGTGGCATGACACCGACCCAAACATCTTTGACCGCTACTACTGGGTGCCCATCACAAGCTTCTTCTTCTACGCAACCTTCATCAGCAGCCCACAACTTCATCTTCTTTGCCGTACCTCGATGGCTGGGATGCAAGAACTCCAAGTACCAGAGTAACTCGTAAGATGATTTTAGAGTTTATTTTATAGATTGCCATCCCCCATTTACGTTAGGTTTGTGGGTGTGTGTGTGTTTGTGTTTGACAGTTGTCATGCTATACCCTAGACCTCTATAATAGTAAGGCTATTCTAGGGGTACTGATGGGCTATGTACAGATATCAAAGGCAATCATATGAATGGTTTCTATCTATAATCTATCTAAAGTATTTAACAATTACTTTTAAATGTCTTCTCTTATCATCACTCCAACATGTTCCTAGTGGAGTTCCTGAGTGCAGTAGCGGCAGACACCTTGCCTTCCCCCTGGGTACCCATCCAGTTCATTGTTCATCTACCACATCCCCCATGATCTCTATGGAGTGCCTACTGGCATGTGTCTAGGGGTGCTGCTTGCTATGTTCAGAACATACTCACCATGCATATCAAGGCAATCAGAATGTTTTCTATCTATAATCCATGATAGTCAAGTACTTAACAATCATACATTTCTTCTTTTAATCATCATTATAAAGGTTCTTGGTGAGTTACTGAGTGCAGTAGCTGCAGGCACCCTTGCCTTCCCTCTGGGTACCATCCAGTTCATAGTGATCTACCACATCCCCCATGACCTCTATGGAGTGCCTACTGGCATGTGTCTAGGGGTGCTGCTTGCTATTTACAGGACATACCTAATGTGCATATCAACGGCAGTCATATGATTGTTGCGTATAAGTCAGGTACTTAACAGCATAATTGTATCCTGTTTATCATCACTCCTACAGGTTCTTGGTGGAGTTACTGAGTGCAGTAGCAGCAGGCACCCTTGCCTTCCCTCTGGGCACCATCCAGTTCATTAGTGATCTACCACATCCCACATGATCTCTATGGAGTGCCTACTGGCATGTGTCTGGGGGTGCTGCTTGCTATGTACATACTCATTGTGTGGATAGGAGACAGGCAGCCACATGATGAGGCTAGACCCTTCGGGAAAAACGGTGAGCTTTTCTATGAATACTCTTACATATATTTTGTAACAAATTGTAACAAATAACGTGTAGAAAATGCTTTAACTCTTAACATGCCGGGTATTTTAATGCTCTATGGCATTTGTGTGCATTGTAACTCGCCAAAATGCGAGCTTGGCACGTTGGGAGTTAAGGTGCTTTTAAATCAAACATATAATTATTATTATTATTATTAATCTATTTTGGACTGTTCTGATATTCTGAATTCTGATAAAATGTTGGTTGCGTGTACATTTAATACATATGATGCCACAATCAAACAGGCCTGAATGGGATAGATAATGACATGCTAATAGTGGTCATTCATACATGTACATGTATGTATTGTAGCATCACAAGCTAGTTTTGCAAGTGTATATCATCGCTGGGCTGTTAAAACCTCGTATCTCAAAAAAACAAAATGTTCAGGAGAGCGAAAAAAAATTCTTATTTTAACAAATTATGTGCGTAGGCTATGTTATTTGAACTTAAGACTATGTTTGATAATCAATTCGATATGAAATGGTTTAAATGCACACAAAATAATTTGGAAGGCGGGAAATTGAGTTACGAGGTTTTCGCACTAAATCCTGAAATGAGAGACAAGGTTTTCGAAAAGATGAATTTTGACATTATTTTGTTAAGATATGCAACTCATGTGGTTATTAGAAGATGAATTACACCTTAAACTTCACATTTATCAAAAAAAGTAACTTTCACCAAAATTTGAGATACAAGGTTTTAACAGCCCAGAGCCATATGACATTCTCAGGTCTGTATGGTTAGAAGAGCCTCCCATTGTCTACAGCCATCGCATTATGTTTTGTTTGTTAGAAGAAGTCTCATTCATCACCACCTATTTTTATGTCATTAAAAGGTCAAACAAATTTGGAGTTGCCAATTTGTAGAGGAAAATAATGATCAATTTTGTCTTAAAATAGCTCTCGTCCTTGATGGGTTAGAAGAAGTCTCATTTATCAATTATAGGTAGATGCATTCACCTTAGTCTATGTGTTTGCACTAATACAGTCTTCATGTGCTATGCCATAGACCTTTACTATATGTGACCGGCTAGGCTATAGCAAAACCCAGCACTTGTCGGTACAAATCAAAATGAATTTTATTTTATTTGATGCTTTGTTCTATCTAATTGGTCAATAATTGGCAAATATATGATTGTTTCAATTTTACAATCATAGACCTTCTTTTATACACATTGTGTGAACTTAAAATGCCCATTTCTTTAAAACATGAATTACTGACAAGTGCCTGGTTTTGCTATAGCCGGTCACATATTCAAACTAAAGTCACTTGACCTCTCTTTGTATTCTGTCTTTAGGTGGAGCACCGTTCTTTGACAGCGTTGGTATCGCAGTGACCGTTCATTTCGTCTTGTACCTGATTGTGGTGTACTTCATGAATCCAGAGGCATACAAGTCTGTTGGATTGCATGAAGAGATGGGGGACTGTGCGGAGACAACGTCTATGTATACTGCGCTAGGAAGGGTAAGAACTCTTAATGTCATATTACAAAGTAGAGTAGCTATACAGGGTTGCCCTAATAAAACAGAAGCAGAAACGTCCCATAACGGGGGAAAAAAACAACTGGGGGGTGTTTCACAAAGATCGTAAGTTGAACTTAAAGGGGAATTCCACCCCAGAAATTTGATGTTTGCTATAAAATGAAGTGAATATGAAGAATCATGATCGAAAATCTGAGCCAAAACGGTAGAGCAATAAAAAAGTTATGACAGGATGAACTTTGCTCCGATTTTTAGTATCGTTCGCAATTGCTATCGATCGTGACGTCACTTGCGAGCTGCAGCCATTTTGACTTCTACATGGAAATTTACAAAATTTAAATTTTCTTAATAACAAAGCAAATTTATGAGCTTAAAAATTCAAAAGAGGTTGGCCCATCGATATTCTTCTATGAATTCGTGAAAACAACCAGAGAAAAATTAATTTTTAGCAACGAAAATGAGAAATAAGTGTATTTTCATGTACTAAAGCCATGGCGAGTTGCTCGTCAATGATGTTGCATATGGCGGCAATTTTGAAACGATCGCTCATTACTAAATGATGTTCAAATAGGTATAACTCCCGTGTTTCTTGTCTGATTTTGATCAAATTTTCACCAATTATGCCTCTTATTCTGCTTATTCAAATAACGAATGGTTTTATCAGGCCCGGAATACCCCTTTAACTCTACATTTGTAAGTTGGACTTAAACATTATGGAAAGCCAAATTAGTTTCTTTGAAATTCATTTGTTACAGCTCTTTTAAAATACATAAAATGTTCATTCAAGTCAATATTTTTTTTACAATCGAGGAGATTTTATGTTCTTGATGTAATATTTATTAAAAGTCTAAAATACTTCCGTGTTTGCTTCTGAATATATTTTATTTTAAGGATACAAATGGCTTACCATAATTGTTTAAGTCCAACTTAGAGATAAGTTCAACTTGGGATCTTAGTGAAACACCCCCCTGGTTTCACTGAATGAGGAATCTTGTACCGAGAAACTTTGGCATTCTTTACCAAAGCGTGCCCACGGTGCTCTATACAAAGTCCATAGAGCATCAGTTCTTTAAGTCGTGCATGCCAAGTTGAGGGCACCCTTTGGTAGAGAATGCTGAAACATTATACCATGATCAGCAGTAGTAGTTTAGGAGTTTGTTTTTTTTCTAGACAAAATTTAGTGAGGCAATTTTTGGTTTGAAACTAAGTCCAGTTCAAGAACATTGTGGCCGGAAAACCCCCTCTCTTGCCTGCTACAAGTAAATACATGCACTTTTGTATGTGTTCGCTTTTGAGATGGTTTACAATGTTATGAAGAGTTGCAGTATAACAGCTGTTGCAGTTTCCAAACCTGCGATTTATTAATAGTTTTCTTGTTATATATTACCCTTTACAGCCTGTGTATGGCAGAGTATGATGAGGACTAAATATAATTACAAACCAATGATTTATTTCTGTCTTGTTTGTTCTTCCTGTGGCAGTATACTATGACTTCAAACCTATGATTTATTTCTGTTTTGTTTGTTCTTCCTGTGGCAGTATACTATGACTTCAAACCTGTGATTTATTGTTTTTTGTTGTTCTATCAATGACAGCTTGTAAACAAGCAGAAATACATGTGTTCATGTCAGAGTATGAAGAGGATAACTATACTTCAATCCTGTGATTTATTGTTCGTTTTTGTTTTATTACCCTTCAAAGCCTGCGTGCACATCAGAATATGACGGAGATGATTTTAAACCTGTTTTTTTTTTTTTTTTTTTTTTTCTATCCTTGACAGCTTGTGAGCAAGGAGAAATACCTGTGTTCCTCAGAGTATTCTGTTGTCAGGCTGTATATGTCACATGATAAAGACTAAATATATGATTTTGTAGGTCTGTGATTTAATGTTCTGTTTCTTTTGTTCTGTCCTCAACAGCTTGTGAGCAAGCAGAAATACCTGTGTTCCTCAGAGTATGATGAGGACTATTATGACTTCAAGTGTCTCCCTGGTGAGAAGCCTCCTGCGGTAAGTCTTCAGAGTCACTGGACTCCCCAGGTCGAAATTCCCATAGAAACCCATAGGACAATCCTATTGGTCTCTATGGGTCTCCTATGGGTTTCTATGGGACACATAGACATTTCCCAGGTCGAAATTCCCATAGAATCAAAAACCCATAGAAACCCATAGAAACCCATAGAAACCCATGTTCCATTTTCCCTATTGAAACCCATAGAAACCCATAGAAACCAATAGGCCTATGCAGAGATGCCAACCAGTACGATTTTATCGTATTTACATTAGTACGATAAAAAAAGTAAAATACGATAATACGATATCACCTCTTGAAAATACGACTTTTCATCTTTTCATCTTTCAAAACCAAAAAACACACAAAAAACGATATAAACTGCGGAATCGCATAGAAACATGTACAAGTAAACCCCCGCAACCCCGACAAAAATGTTAAACAACGAGCCTACATTGGCAGTAACGCTGTGATCGAACCCTGCCTCGCAGAACATCCAGGCAGCTCTAGCGCTCCTATACTGCACTGTGCGAGTGTACGTATGGCATACCGAACCGGTACCTAAATATACTGTTCATCGCATCGCATAGCGCCACAGCGCATAATGTACAGTATGCCAAATGGTTTTGGCAAAGACGGTAGAGCACCGCGTACGCACGTTAAGGCGTGCTCGCGAGCTACGTGATTGACTCGATGTACAAACGTTTACGTACATAACTATTTGTACAGGTACATACATTAGCCAGCTGTGCTGGCAATCTCGTAAGCTATACACGACGAAATTCGGATACGTTTGCATTTTTATTCGGAACAAATATCTCGCAACATGGAGCGCTTTCTCTTGAAAGCAGGATCCTCCAAACTGCTTAATCCGCCGGAAGCTGACAGGCCTAAAACTTCAAGTGAATAAACATCCGAGAAAAAGAATAAAAAAAGAAGCACACTGTGGGCAATTCACAAGCGATAAGCAGCTTGGCCAATGACAACGTTCGCATGTTGAACAAGCGCTAGAGTTTTCGTTCCTATACTTCGGGAAAACTATTTTTTTGCTCGAAACTGAGGTAATTCTGAATATTTTGTAACTATATTTCCGTGAATATTGTTACATAAATCCATCAAAGCATCGATGTTTGTTATATTATCGCCATATAAACAGAAGAATTAAAGCATGAAACACTGCATTTTTGTTCCTCTGGCTCTGCTCTCGCATGTAGTTTGTGCCTTGACAGACTGATCGTGTTACGTTTTGAGACTCGATTGAGCGAAAATTGCGCATTCATTCGGCAATAAGATTTGTCGTATTTGTCGAGACAAATAATGAATTTGGAATTATTTAAATGGTGTCTGCAAATATGGGGTAATTTTCATGAATTTGTTGATTTTACGCATGGCGGTATGATCTCATCAAAATTTACGCCTGGCGCAAGTTTGGAGATAATTTCATCTGAGTGTAGGTCGAGTTTTCGTGAAAATCTGATTTTTCTCTCCAAAATACGATTTGTTAGGATATTCAGTCTGTTTTTTTGTGTCCAGAGGTTGGCATCTCTGCCTATGGGTTCCTATGGGTTTCTATGGGTCTCCTATGGGGGTTGGTTCTATGGGAATTTCGACCTGGGTCACCTGCTATGTCTTTTTATTCATACAGTACTAGCAATGTTAATTGTAAACTGTCAACCATTTACAATGGCTCTTTTCTTTCCTGACCCAAATTATGACTGTTCATAGGGCCTTACATGAACAAATAAACACTTAACTCATTCTGTAATTGTCAGTTTGAGAAATTAAACAGACAACCAAAATATGATCTAAAGAAATTTCTGCAGACCGGAATTCAAATTACACCGGTACATGGGCCAGTGTTGGTGTCAATGCTTGCGTAATAGTTGTACCATTATTTCTCTCTATATTTGTCTTTGGGATTGCAGGAAAACATGCAGTGAAACACAATTCATGGTAATCACACTCCCATGAGATGTTCCTGTGTACTGCATACAAGTATATACAGTGGAACCTTATTACAACAAGCTCTGATATAGCAACATCTTCATGTAACAAGGACATTTTACCTGTCTAAACTCTTTTATTTTTATTTTTTTTTTTCCCTGATATATGATAAAAGTCCCAAGGATCTTGTGATATTTCTTGATCATTATTTCTTAATATTCCTTTCTTTACTATTGCAGGAAAATTTTCAGTGGTACACAATCTGTGGTAACACGTACCCGAACCACTTTGAGTACTGCATGGCGGTGACTGCTCATGTGCTGTTTGGACTGGTGGTGTACTACCAGATGCTTGCACGGTCAGGGAAAGATATTGTCCCTTCAAAGATGTACAAACTCAAGAAGAAATGAGGAATCAATGAATGTGATTACATTTTATTTTACTATAAAAGGCAGAATTGTGTCATTGCCATGTTGTAAATGAAAACAAAAGAATAAGATCAAATTAAATTTGTACAACAAAGAAGAAATGAGGAATCAGTTGAACACCAAACATAGATGTGACTTTGGCAGAAGTATATCATATTGTAAATGAAAATAAAAGAATCGGCTCAAATTAAATTTGAACAACTCAAGAAGAAATACTGAATCCAAAGAGTACCGAAGTGTGACGATACAGCTATTCATTATCATGGGTAATGACCCATTTCGTGCCATAAGGCTGCACGCCAGCTATTGTTTAGGTGCTTTATACATGCTAGCACGCTATCAAATAGGTGCTCTATTCACGCGAGCGAGACATCCCGAGACATCGAGTGCACTTATTTGTAATGGCAGTTGTTTATGACCGTTGGATTGTTACATAGTGTGCGGTTTTGGCTTTCAATTTGGCTTCTTTGTTCACACTAGCTGGTACATTGAAGTTTGTTGGGGGTAAAAAAGCCGCAATTGAAAAGGACTCAAAATAAACCTGGCACTTAAGGGATTCGGGCTGGCAAAATGGGAATTACCAGTTTAGCATTAGGCTCTATGCATAGTGGCACGATAGAGGTTAAACAATGTCAAGAAAGTAACAAATGTACATGTATGACATTGTGGTTGATAAGGCAATCTGCCAGGTTTTACCCACTATAAAATGCTCAAACTTATAGACTGGACCATATTCATGAAACCCTGCTAGCTTAGTTCCTTGCCAAGTCTATTTTGGATGACGTGGCTAAGAATTATAGCAATATCTTTTAGTTGCTAGCAAAGATTAACTTAGTGGGTACCTAAGGCTTACCCAGTTGACCCTAGTTGGGGAGTAGAACAACTGTCTGTTGCTCAATAAACTGCACATTGAAACATACAAAGAACTAAGCTAGTTGGGTTTCATGAATATGGGGCTTTGTTAAGGACCATTACTGTTGTTTCATGAATATGGGGCCTTGTTAAGGACCATTACTGTTGTTTCATGAATATGGGGCCTTGTTAAGGACCATTACTGTTGTTTCATGAATATGGGGCCTTGTTAAGGACCATTACTGTTGTTTCATGAATATGGGGCCTTGTTAAGGACCATTACTGTTGTTTCATGAATATGGGGCCTTGTTAAGGACCATTACTGTTGTTTCATGAATATGGGGCCTTGTTAAGGACCATTACTATGTTGTAACAAAAGAGTGTAATGTCATCATTTGCTCACTAAACGCAGATATATGATTGTATTGTTTTACTCTAAAAGGCAGAAATGTCTTTGGCTTTTTTTAAATGGAAACAACAAAGTTGGCTCAAATTAGATTTGCTATCGCAATTTTATACATGAAAGTCATTAGCACATTGTAAATTACTAAAATAAAAGAATTACACATTTATTATTTCATATAATGAAATGTGAAGATCTTGGTGCAATGTCAGTAATACATTATTGAATCAATTTGATTGTTTCATCTACAAGTTTCATTCATATAAGGACAAATCATGAAGAATTACAAACTTATGCAGAAGTGTGAATTATTGAATCCACACTATTTAATGAACATTGTCTGTAATAATATCATCTATATGTATGTAATGTTGCTTTTGCTGATATTGATAATGACTGGATGAAAGCTATAAACAAACAAGGTTTTGTCATTTTCAATTTTCTTTTTCTCTTTTTTATCAATGTGGTGCTGCAGTACATCAAACAAAGAAAATAAATTGAACTAAAAATAATTGAAATAAAATATCAATTGCATGTAAGTAAGATTGGGAATATCAAAAACTGCAAACATTTTGTAGTCGTTCACATTTATTCGTTAAAGGGTGAAACTATCTTGCTACAAATCTCGGTACATTCCAGTAGTATCATACATCCATCTTGAAATGTTGGTCTATTTTCATAACATGCATGCAATCATATCTAGCTGTACATTAATTTTTACTGCGACTTGTTTTGACTAAGCATTTTGGTCAATAAATACATCATATATGTGAATGAAATATTATTATTAACCCTTTCCCTACGAGTTTATGAAATTCCTGTGGACTTTGTACACAACTCATTTGGTTCCCGTAGTCAAGGGGTTAAAATCTCGGTGCAGGGCACACTAATTTTGACCCAAAATTATAATTATCGCAGTCTTGCCGAAGGCTATTAAAGGGTTCTAGTGATATTTGCTAACTCATTGCACTGACTTTGTACACAAGTTAGAATTCTCCTATGGAGAATTTAAAAATTTCAAATAAAAGTACTTCAATCATATGTATCTTTATAACAAAAAGAGAAATTAGGACAACCAAAACCTGCTCCATGCTCCTATTGGTAATACAATTACAATAAGATATGTGAGAACCTGTACAAATATATAAGTAAGTGTTTTTTATTTGTTTTACAAAGTTACTAGATCCCTCTAAGACCCCAACTGTGAATACCTTACAAATAAAACTGCATCAATCAACTGAAATAATGTAACATGTTTACATGTTGATTTTACTACAGTATGCATGTGCAGAATTTAGGCATAATAAACAGAGAGAAAATGTATTAAAACCCATCAATCAAGTAGGTCAGACCTAATTTTCAAGAAAGCAAAAGAAGTTTTAACCTATTCAGGACTGGTCCCAAAAATACTCTGGCTAGAGTCTATGGAAAATACTCTGGCTAGAGTCTATGGAAAATACATGTCATAGCAAAATACTCTGGCTAGAGTCTATGGAAAATACATGTCATAGCAAAATCACTCGGTACTAAACAGGTTGATATACAACAAGTATTTACAACATTATTCACAGTTACTTTAGTACTGAAGCTTACATGTTCAGATCTTGTGAGATAGATGTAATAGTGACCTTTCTGCATTCATTATATACAGTACATACAGGGTACTTTTGCATGCACATGCACATGTCAGCCAGGAGTTGAACAACTTGAACTAAAAACAAACAAAAACAAATTGTATTGTGTAGTAATATAACAAAATGTATTTTACATATCAGTTTGCTTAGCATTTAAAGGACCTAAAGAATACAACATACTTTAGCACTTATTCCATAGTTGATGACTTGTAAAATAGGTCTGCCGAAAAAAACTCCATGAAAATAAACAAAGTAGTGATTTTAGACTAATTTTCTGATGCCAAATCTCACTTAGCAGCCAGTTTACGCCCCACCCACATTTAGGGTCCAGAATCGGCAGCTTGATTGACATGTGATTGACAATTCATTGGCTTACGTCATCTACAGAATTTAGTTCATTAGTCCGTTCTTTAGATGACGTCACATTTTGGCGATTTAAAAGGGGCGTTCCCAGATATTTACTAATTACCCCAAAATTGATTGATTTCATGGGAAATGATTGCCAAATTCTTTTTCTTGAGATAAAATTACGTATAGAGAGCCTTATTGTGAAAATTAGTCCATCTAGACGCTGTAGTTCCTTTAAGAAAGTCCTGTACCTACAGAGACTACTAAAGAAAAGACACCCCATAACGATGTGGATTGTTCTGACTAGAAGCATACTTGGACAAGATTATACAAAAGACAACTGTATGAATTGAATGAGTATATTGATATAGTGTAGCTGATCGATTATTAACATGATTTTGCTTGTAACTAGAACATCATGGAACTCTGAAATTATTTTTTTACTGATTTTAAGAAAAATTATATCGTCCATTGGTCTTCAAACAAATCACATTGTATTAATTCATGTATAATTTACTTGTCTATGACTATTGATAAGTATAATTCATGTAAATGCAATAAATACATTCATTAATTGTGACATCAGTTTGAGCTACTAGTATCTGTGTTGTACTATGATCTTCGCTAGTGATGTTGTACAGTATTGCCCCCCACAGACCGGCCAATGGTTACGCATCTGTATGATTATATTTACTTGTGTCATTCGTTAAGCTACCTGTGATGCATTACAATACAGTGAAAACTTATTATAACGAGCAACTTGCGGGGCCTTTTAAATATTCCTTTTATACATAGAACCTGAACCTGTGAAATCACCCCCAAATCACCTGGCCATATCAAGTGTCCTGCTGTAACAGAGCTCGTTACAAGTTCCACTGTATAATATCCCATCAGTTTACTTATCAGCTGATACAAATGCAAAGTTTGGTATTCAGATAAGGCATCGGCTATAATATGGCATCGGAGGCTAAGAATCTGAGAAAGATTTGCCAATATTTCAAACAAGGCAACTATCCTTATTTCTTCACTTACAAACGTACATATATAAATGAATAATCATTGACCTGGGATATTGACATTAGCAGATACAGAAAAATAATTGGTTACTTTCATTATTTTAAAGGTTACTTACATTTGTTTTATCATATCATTTTATCACTCTACATATACCCCATTTACCATCAGCCGAATTAGTGCTATGATATATAAATATGCATTGTCAGAACTGTTTGAGCATCCTGCACAAGGTTGATTTTAATTGTACTTATTCGCTTGAATATCTATTTATCGGGAATCTCTGTGAAGAAAACATGGATACTGAAAATAAAAGAAACATAATAAATACAAATATGCTTAGCTAAAATATAATATAGACAATGTTATTAATCACAGATTAAAGGGGACCACCAGGCAAAGAACAACACATTATTATATGTTTTGGTACCGTTTTGTGATATCAAATAGATATCCAACATTTTGCAAAAGGTTGTGTAATTCATAAACAAAGCAATTAATTTCCACCACTTACGGAACCACTACTATTTCCTGGTTCCGAATGGGCCAAACATTTGCGCGTGCGCCAATGCTATTCACGCGTACGTTGGGAAACAATAGAATCCCGGGCGATTCGTTCGCTCTGGACAAAGAAGTCTCGTACATGCAGACCCATGAACGCATGCTTTAGAATGGTGATGCGTTTTCCAATTATATTTTTTTTCTTTCTGGAAACATATTTTTGTGAACTTGTTGATGGAATCGAATACTAAAGATGTTACCTTTCATTTATAAGAATATTATTTTTGGGTGGTGGTACCCTTTAAACCATACTACTGATTAGGCCATGATCATTTTACCTTGAACACTTAGCCTTAGGAATATCATAGAATGTTCCCTCGGGATTCAAAATATCAATTCAAATCCCTCGGACGAACATTCCGTGATGTATCCGCATCTTGCTCAAACTTTCACTGTTGGGTTTCTTAATACGTTGCTCTTCTATCATTCAATCCACATGCCTCTTTGGGGATACCCCTCGCCTACTGGAACCTGGTGGGTCCTGTATAACTCTTATGGGAATCTTCCCCTTTAACCCCTCGCCTACTGGAACCTGGTGGGTCCTGTATAATACTTTGGGGATTGCATAATGCAGTAGGCATGGAAGGGAATGTGTTATCTCTGATGGAGATGTAGTTCTTGCATCGATCCAGAGGCTTGTTTGTGATCTCATCCACCACGATGATAGATAGATAGAACCCCCCCCCCCCCCCTTGAACTAGTTATCTCTGATTGAGATGTAGTTCTTGCATTGATCCAGAGGCTTGTTTGTGATCTCATCCACCACGATGATAGATAGATAGAACCCCCCCCCCCCCCTTGAACTAGTTATCTCTGAGAGAGATGTAGTTCTTGCATCGATCCAGAGGCTTGTTTGTGATCTCATCCATCACGATGATAGATAGATAGAACCCCCCACCCCCCCCCCCCCCTTGAACTAGTTATCTCTGAGAGAGATGTAGTTCTTGCATCGATCCAGAGGCTTGTTTGTGATCTCATCCACCACGATGATATATAGATAGAACCCCCCCCCCCCCCCCCCTTGAACTAGTTATCTCTGAGAGAGATGTAGTTCTTGCATCAATCCAGAGGCTTGTTTGTGATCTCATCCATCACGGGGATAGATAGATAGAACCCCCCCCCCCCCCCCCTTGTACTAGTTATCTCTGATTGAGATGTAGTTCTTGCATCAATCCAGAGGCTTGTTTGTGATCTCATCCACCACGATGATAGATAGATAGACCCCCCCCCCCCCATTGAACTAGTTATCTCTGATTGAGATGTAGTTCTTGCATCAATCCAGAGGCTTGTTTGTGATCTCATCCACCACGATGATAGATAGATAGACCCCCCCCCCCCCCCCCATTGAACTAGTTATCTCTGATTGAGATGTAGTTCTTGCATCAATCCAGAGGCTTGTTTGTGATCTCATCCATCACGGGGATAGATAGATAGAACCCCCCCCCCCCCTTGAACTAGTTATCTCTGATTGAGATGTAGTTCTTGCATCGATCCAGAGGCT
>JBAMJV010007801.1:0-37500 GCA_037951105.1 Echinarachnius parma
GCTTGATTGAATATTCAGCTCCATGGAGGGGTAATATCGACTGTTATATCCCTTCTATGAATATTCATGAGTATTCTAGAAACGTGATTGGTGATTGGGGCTCCACAATAAAGATTATTTCCACTATACATCTGAAATCGGGGAATATGTTTTACTATTTTTTTTTTCGAAGTAAACAATTTTGAAAATGGTGCACATTTTGCATCGTTGTCCTTCCATGGTCGTGACAGTAATTCATTTCATTTAATTTCATTTCATGTAATGTATATAATGTGTACGAATAGCTATTTTCCCATTGAATTAAACACGTGTGTATGTAAAGCGGGTTAATTATTCACTTTGATGCGCACGTTTTGCATTTGTGTGCACATTAGTTGTTAATGCGCGTAACCATGAATGGAAAGATAGCGCAATACGCGCTCTGTGCCAGGACTATTGCGCAAAGGGGGCCAGTGTCACAAACAGAACATAGTGCAGTGATGGTTCTATGATCAATGGTTTGTTTTCCTTTATAATACTTAAGTTTAATTTAAATCATGTATTTAGATGATTATAATCATGCGAAGGATACAGAGCAAACAGAAGGGATATAAAACAAATATACCAAGCTTTTAGTTCAAAAGTATAGTGGAAATTATATATCTTCGGAGGGACTGGCATAGTTACTATTTATTTGTATAATATTATATGACCTATAAAGATACTGGTGTGCGATTGGTCAAAATGCTGTCACGTGACCATCGCTACAAGGATGAGAAGCGTTATATTGAACAACCAGTCAATATAACGCCGTTATATTGACTGGTATGACGCAATTTACGTCACAATGGGTGTGTGAAGATGAACAATTTAGCATCCTGGCACGCGCAGTGTTGTCAAGCTTTCTACGGAGATTGCGCGATCCGAAAGTAAATTTCAAAAGAAGGTCGAATAAAGAAGCATTTTGCGCAGCATTTCGATAACAACACGTCTGTTCTACTGGAAGGATTTCGATTTAATCTAATGATTTTCCCTTGTCCATAATATTATTTCCAACACCAAATTTATATTTAACTTGATTTGTATCTATATAGGTCATCATAATATAACAGATATTGACTTTTTCCTTCGGGAACCATATAACATTTCATTTCCCTTGGGGAGTTATATTTTTGTCTCGGAATACTATATTTTTCCTCAGCGCTACGCGCTTCGGAAAAATATAATGTCCCTCTACACAAATATAACTTCCCTCGAGGATCTCAAATTTTATATTGCCCCTCAAGACAGTCAATATCTGTATAATATTGACTCGCAAATACACATTTTAGTAAGTAAATAATTACCGTTGGTGAAGGTGATGGGACAAACTATCACTTCGGAGGCGATCTGGATGTAGCTATCTTTCCGAAGCGAAGCTGAGGAAAGATAGCGTATACATTCAGATTGCCGAGGAATTGATAGTTTGCCATCGCCTGAAACCAAAATGTGATTTTTTGCTTTATATTCCACATCAATTATTTTGATCACAAACGATCCATAACTAACACAAAGGATTAAAAAGTTTGAAATATTGAGCAATTAATCGAGTGTTTTATTTTAATTTCGTCAATCCTGCACATGAACAAGATTTGTGATTAAAAGTCAAAGAAGCGTATACCACTGTCTATTAAGCGTAGCCACGCGTAAACGTTGCGCACCATGGCACTAGCTGCGTTCACACGGTAAAAGCCAATCTTGTGGGTATCTTGAGGTTTGCGCTCGTTTGAACACGCAAAACTCGTGGTTATCTTATGTTTTCCAAACCACAAGATTGCGCGCACTGCAAACTACACGCAATCTCGTGGTTATCTTGTGGTTTCCAAACCACAAGATAACCACAAGATACTTGTAAGATGTTTCGCAGAATGAGCGCTAAAAGCAAATCTCGTGGTTATCTTGTGGTTATCTTGTGGTTTGCAATTCTTAAGAATATCTTGTGGTTTGCGCTCGTTTGAACACGCAAAACTCGTGGTTATCTTGTGGTTTCCAAACCACGAGATTGCGCACACTGCAAAAAATGCGCAATCTCGTGGTTATCTTGTGGTTATCTTGTGGTTTGCAAACCACAAGATAACCACAAGATACTTGTAAGATTTTGCGCAGAATGAGCGCGCGATAAGCGCGCGACTGCGCGCAGTCTACTTTTTTCACCGTCTGAACACAATCAGCTTCGAGACTCGTGGTTTGGGTTGACCTCATGACCGAGATATGCTTCCGGTGTGAAAACAAGTCAAGTGAGCGCGCGTGACCTCAAATGAGAAAGGCGCGCATGCTACTTCCGGTTTTAATTCTTAAGAATTGCAACTCTCGAGAATTGGCATCGTTTGAACACACATTTTGAAGTTCTTAAGAATTGCAATTCTTAAGAATTGCAATTCTTAAGAACTTGGCTTTCATCGTCTGAATACGGCTAGTGTAAGGAACTTTTCTTCTCCCATCAATGATAGGCCAAACTATATATTTCATCACGTGATGAACTATTTACCTATCGTAGAGCAAGATGTGTGGGGGGGGGGGGGGGGGGGGCTGACCACATTTTGGCTGTTATTATAATTATTATTTTGTGTTCATGTATTTCTTGGTTTTAAAGGGGACCACCAGGCAAAGAACAAGTCATAATTTTACGTTTTGGTACCCTTTTGTGATAACAAATATATACCCAATATTTTGCAAAGGGTTGTATAATTCATGAACAATGCGTTTTATTACCACTGCTTACGGAACCACTGCTATTTCCTGGTTCCAAACTCGCCAAACATTTACAAGTGCGCCAATCCTATTGTATTAAGCTGATAGAAGCTGCTTAAAATGTGTTGATGAAGAAATTAATGTAACAAAAACAGTGGCAAAATTAATTTCAAATTTCTATCAAACAGAACAATTAGAATAAGCAAGTGAACCCCTCCTCCTGCACAATACAACTCTGCACTGACAGTGTAAAATATACTCACAGTCTGTTTCAGGGGCTTTCCCGTGCTATCCTCATGCTTTTGAAAGGTCCTCACTACCTGCCTGTAGCACCTCGCAGAGAGCTTGGCCACTGAGAAGGTGGGCTCTAAACATCTGAGTGTCTGTTGCATGGAAGTAAGACATTAAGAAAAGTATAAACAATAACTGATAATTGTCTGGTTCCAGGGTTAGAGAAATATAAAGACCCACATCAACAATGTTCAAATGAACACTGTATTACTCAAGCCACATATCATTAATCGGATAAACACTATACTAGTCCATGTTGTTATTTTTGCGCGATATGTATTTCGCCCTAAGGTCGCAAAAACACATTCACAGGTTTTAAATTGTGCAGCAGATCACGTATGTTTGATTTGCAAGAGCTAAACTCGATCTTAAGACCGTCCCCAAAATTATTTAATTGAATAAATGAAAATCAACCATTCTCAGGTTTTAAAGTTTTCAGATGCGCTAAATCCGCAAAAATTAAACCACATCATGTTTAAAGGGATTAGTGAGTTTTGGTATAAGTGCTAGCTTTTGGATTTAGCCGTTTAGAAATTTGGAAATTATAAAGTGCAAATTGCAAGCACCCTGATGGAACCATGAATAAAATCACGATGGTCACTGGGCATGAGAGTTCCTGAATAAAACTAATTACATTGGGGTCCAGGCTGGGGCGCAGCTTTTGGCTTTTGCTATACAGAACTATAAAGATGTTGTCCAGATTCAAATAGGAAATACAGTTAGCTATTAAAGGAACAGTCCCTCTTTTACAAAACGTCTGAACAGTTTCCAGTTGACGGATGGGGATGAATGAGACACACACAAAAAAAATCAGATCGAACAGCCCTATAATTTGGATTCTACGAATGAAAAACGAATGCGTCCCTTCATCAGACTATATATCGGTCAATAAAAGAGTTGAACTGATTTAGCATAATATTACAACTATAATGTATTTATTTTTGTAAAGGTATTGTGAAGCAGACATGTGTTCATGAATGTCACAGAAAAAAATCTTAAAAATGAAGAATATGTAATTACATGTAGTCAGTTAAGCGAGGTTTGGTTATTTTGCCCAGTGTGCGGTCAGGCTATTCTTACTTGTGCGCGGGTCACATAGCTAGCGCGGGTCACGGAGGGGTCACGCATAGCGTTGTGGTACTTCGTGGAATTTGTGTGCGAACTTATTCACTGGCTGAATATACGTATAATGCATAATAAACCGTCTTCCAACAGTTTATTAGTTTTAGGTCTATTACTCCACGACAAAGAGATTTCATGCCCTAATTTTTTCAGGCATGGTATTAAATGACATTTTCTTTCATATAAGACAATAACCTCGCAACTTTTGAACTTTGGCTTGCAAAAGAGGGAATGTCCCTTTAAATAGATGCGAGAGATCCTGAATAAAACTAGTGTTATACGTGTAACGGGGACAGGGTCAAATGACTATAATGCGGGACCAGGGGGTGCAGCCCCAGGAAGCTTTAGGATTTTTGATATACAGAACTAAAGATGTCCAGATTTAAAAAGGTAAAATAGATAGCTGCCCATTATTATAGTTAAATATATAGTTAGCTACATTTGAGTAGGCATAGCGAGAGTTCATGAATAAATATAATATATATGTACAGGAAACCGGGTCAAATGACTATAATGGGGGTCCAGGGGGCGCAGCCCCTGGAAGCTTTTGGCTTTTGCTATACATAACTAAAGATGTCTAGATTTAAATAGGAATATAGTTAGATTAAATAGTTAGATAATATAGTAGGCTATATTTGAGCGGGCATAGCGAGAGTTCCTGAATACAACTACTGTATTATACGTGTACAGGGGACCGGGTCAAATTACTATAATGGGGGTCCAGGGGGTATAGCCGCCGGAAATTATTGGATTTTGGCAACTTAGCACTCTTCAATATGTGGTTAAAATTGTATCAACTTTCACAAAATGAATGATAGGGAGCAATGTCCCTTTATTTAATATATATTTCAATCCGAAATATTGGGGGATAATAACAGGCCATCCCCCATCCCCCCGTGATCGACGCCCATGGTTGTAACGGCTCTTTTTTAATAACAAGCTTTTTACTTAGTCATTGGTAATTTTGTATTCTTATCGAGCATGGTGAAGTTATAACTATCAGTTTCTGCAGGTTTTGATTACTAAAATTTAGTTCTCTCTTTACCAGAACTCGACTATCTCTTTAAAGTATTTTATAACAATTGTTCACTTGTTATTTAAAGTTATTCTTCAGTATAGTTTTTGACTGAAAACCTTTTGCGAGTTTCTAACTGAATATATAATCCATAAGAAAGTAGTCTTAATACTGAAGACTTTTATAATGAAAACTTTCTCTCAAAGTTTTTCCACTTGTGTAGAAACATGATCTCATAAAATATATTTACTGTACTGTTGCCAGCCATGGCAAATTTACAATACAATTCCTCACTATTCTAGCTGAAATCTTACTTGAATTCGGGTGTCCCGCCCAAGAGCGAGAGAGCACTTTCTCCTCATCTCCATAGTAATTTGTGGTGGCTCGTCCTCGATTCTCCCCTGCATAATAATTTCTCGGCAGATCGCCGTCTGCTCTTCAAAACTCACTGTCCCTAGGTGCAGTTGTTTCGACCTAAAATGGCGTTCACCCTCGTAGCCTCGATGTCCGAGAGGTTCACGTAAACCAAAACCCTCCATTTTGTAAACATATTGTGATATCTGAAAAAAAGTATGAAAAAATAGTCAATTTTAAATATGTGGAAATTACCCTAAAATCATCCTTTCCAACTGGCAGCCGCAGAGTTGTGGAATACATTACATTCATTTGTTTAATTTGTACATGGATTAGGTTTAACCCTGTATGTCAAAGTTCTGTCACTTTTAATTCCACCTTGTCTCTTCTTCGCTCCCTGTCTGTTTTCCTATTAATATATTTTCATTCATTCAATGCGCTCAGAGACTTAAATTTGTTTTTGTGATTATGCGCTATATCAAAATGGTTATTTATTTATTTATTTTTCCATTCCATAAGAGATCAAACTTTCTAAGAACCACTTATTTCATGAACATACAGAGAGTATTAAAAGTGACTCATTCACTTTACATTTACCGCAATAAGTAATATTTGGGACTTCAATCATATACCAATATCATTGTAAGATTCTTGAGAATTATATTTTCATAGAAATTTAACTAGTGTCATGACGATCGAAGAGACAATATTGCCTATTTTTTTTGTTGATCGTTAGCATGAAGTATCCGAATTTGAATACTACGGACGATTGAGTATCTAAATTTATCCGAATATCATTACGATTATGAATTTCGGTTGAAATTGTACAATCAAACATAATGGATAACTTAAAAAACAGGAAACAACCATATTTTCAACGGATCAAACCCTAAAATAAAGAACCGGACAGACCTAACTACATGTGCCAAATCATACTTCATATTGATTGATTATCTTAATGGGAAATTTTCCCCCATCATCTATTTACCTTTGATTAATTTCTCTACACATTAACCCTAAAAAGGCCGGGCTATTTGAGGTCTTCAGCAGGCCGGGGGGGGGGGGGGGGGGCATTATGGCCCCCCCCCCCCCCCCCCCCCCAAGATCTCGGCCGCGGAGCGGCCGATCGCCGTGAAAATTTGCACGCATGATGAGTGAAGTGTATAGAATACAATGGTAATTTTAATTTTTTGAAAATTGTATTAATAATTGCATATTTATGGTAATTTATGCAAATAAGGTCATAAAATTCATATTTTAACCCATAAATCATATATTCTTCATAATTAAACATTGGTTTTCACTACATATATTCATTAGAGCATTTAGAATAATTCTACGACAAAAGAATTTGGAAGAGCCAGGTTCTTCCTTATGTTTTCTATTGTTTTTATAATTTCTTATGTATTTCTTTTTTTTTTTTACTTATGTATTGTATTGTTTTTTGTTGTTTATTTTATTTCTAACTATAATTCAACTATTTTGAACCCCAAAACAAACATATGAAATGTAAACAAGACAAAATAACCAATGATATACCTCTTTTTACGAAAACTGATATTTCCATATGTTTTGTACACAAATCACGAAATTGAGCGATTTTCGGGCTGACATGCATAGACAAAAGGTCACGTGGCTTCGTAACGGTAGGTCCGATTTTCAAATTTGTTGTTTTAAAATATGCGCAAGACCCAAAAGAAAAAAGTCACCAAGCAGCGGCGCGTGATCTTACCGCGTTTTTGAGCAATAAAAAAAATCGCGGAGGGGGGGGGGGGCATTATGGCCCCCCCCCCCCCCCCCCCCCCCCGGCCTTATTAGGGTTAAAACATAATTTCATGCAAATATGTCCAATGTTTGCCCTCTGAACAAAGGAGGAGCATCATTCAAAGTCAATCGCTATATGGGCTAATCCCATTCATCGCGCTAGCATTGAGGCTGCCATTATATTTTTTGAAACCCGGATTTTGAATTGTTCGCGCCGAAATGCTACGTCAAACCCGAACAAACAAACTCGGCCTCTTTTTGTTAGCTCTCGCCGCTCGCGGGTTTTGTGCACAAACAAAAGGCAAAAAGTGAGCCAACAAAAAGAGTAGTTCGGGTTTGACGTCACATTTTAGAGCGATCGGAGTTTCATGAACATCAATGGCAGCCTCCTTGGTGTTCGCGATGAATGGGATTATCCCGTACAGCGAGTGACTTTGAATGATGCTCATCCCTTGTATTTTGGTCGTATTTGCATGAAATTGTGTTTTAATGTTTAGAGAACATAATCAAAGGTGATTATATGTTGGGGAAAATGTCCCTTTAAGTGATTAACAATTTAATGAGGGTCTAATAAGGAACACTGATCAAAAGCAAATATGGTATAAAAAGCTTGAAGTGAAGAGCACGGTAGAACCAAATCTTGGTTCCAAGGCGCTTGAAATTAGGGGGGGGGGGGGGAAATAATGGGGTGCGGTTCGTTATTCCGAAGGTTCGTTATTCCGAAGGTTCGTTATTCCGAAGGTTCGCTATTCCTAAAATGAAATCGGGTTCGTTATTCCGAAGGTTTGTTATTCCGAGGGTTCGCTATTCCTAAAATGAAATCGGGTTCGTTATTCCGAAGGTTCGTTATTCCGAAAATGAATTAGGGTTCGTGAATCCGAAAATGAAATAGGGTGTGTGTTTGTGTGTGTGTGTGTGTGTGTGTGTGTGTGTGTGTGTGTGTGTGTGTGTGTGTGTGTGTGTGTGTGTGTGCACTGTCGTAGTGGTGGGGGGGGGTGTGTCATGGCCCCCCTCCCAAATCAATTTAAATCATGGCTTTTATCTATTTTATTGGAAAAGAGAGTAAAAACTCAGATTGCCAAAGCTTCCTAACGGGGGGGATGGGGGGACACCCCCCTGCCCTTAGTTGCTATTTATGATGAAATACATACAATTCAGACAAATAAAATGTGATTTTGCACTGATATCAAGCAGCAAAATATAACTTTATGACATAATTATAATTATATCAAATTGATTTTGGTTTTTATTTCATGTTTGTTTACATGAGAAAGATATAAATATATATATCTCATTCTTATTGCACTGTTTTACAAAGAAAAATAAAACACAATTTGACTAGAATTGTAAAGCCACTCTTTGCCCCCCCTCCCCTTCTCCCCCACCCCCATGCAGCCACGGCAATTAGAGTAAGATTGATCCCCTTTCCCAGACCACACTGCTCAAAATCAAATCAACTCAATTCTTTTCTACGTCGTATTTATTTAATTTTCGGATCAACGAACCCTATTTCATTTTAGGACTAACGAACCTTCGGAATAACGAACCCGATTTTATTTTCGGATCAACGAACCTTCGGCATAACGAACCTTCGGAATAACGAACCCGATTTTATTTTCGGATCAACGAACCTTCGGAATAAGGAACCTTCGAAATAACGAACCTTCGGAATAACGAACCTTCGGAATAACGAACCTTCGAAATAACGAACCTTCGGAATAACGAACCTTCGGAATAAATGAACCTTCGGAATAACGGACTGTAACCAAATAATGTTCAGTGCGAAATGGGTGGAGCAGATGAACAAAGGTTTTCCATGTGGATTAAACAAAGACATTAAAAAACAGCCCGTAACATAATCATGTATATGTTTTAATACCATTAAAGCATCATTAAATTATAACTGATAGGTTTGACCAAAACCGCACTATCCTTTCAATCACACCTTGCTGGCACGCACATCAATTGTTTACACATATAACAACAATGATAGTATGTATTACCTTTCACTCTCGGTGAGTTCCTTCGCAGCCTCTACCAGGCACGCACCACCCAGAACTTCAAACTTCCCGTCTTCCTTTGCCTCTACAGGCAATGCCTGCAGGAGCTTGGTGTCCTTCGACCCATCAAGGAAAAGCTTAGCTTTTTTTTTGTCTAACCTTGATGGTCGTCGCTGGACTCTGGTACTTGGCTTTAGGTTACCCAGTGCCACTTCATCCTGAATGCCTACATTAATGCACAAATGGAAGGGAAAATAAAATACATCATTAACAGGCTTTCAAGGGCCTAACTAGAAAAGTAGGAAAACAATAGGACCATTTTTTTCTAGAAAGTAGGACAAAGGTAGGGTATTATAGAGGTCTAAATTAGGATTCTGCTTTTGAAGGAATAGTTGAGTATTGGTCAAACTTAGCGTAGTAATAAAAACCCTGTTATCATTAAAAAAAAAAACTCAAGAAGGGGTTCTCTAAGAACTTATTAATTTCAGCCCTATTTTCAAACAAAATTGTGCATTTGGGCAATTCCACGAAAAATGTTACACTCTTAAAAATATTGGGTAAACTGTACTGGGTAAATGAAGATTGGGTAAATGAGGATTGGGTAACATTTTCCCAACCCTTTTGCTACATGCATTTGCCCAACACAGGCTAAATATTGGTTTACCCAATTATGTAAAAATCACTGAGTAAAGTGAAAAAGGGGTATCTAAATGGGTGCGGTTCGTTATTCCGAAGGTTCGTTATTCCGAAGGTTCGTTATTCCGAAGGTTCGTTATTCCGAACACGCAAATTTCCTATACCTGAGTGTTCGTTAATCCGAAAATGAAATAGGGTTCGTTAATCCGAACATTTGTTGCATTATTCCGAAGGTTCGTTATTCCGAAGGTTCGTTATTCCGAAGGTTCGTTATTCCGAAGGTTCGCTATTCCTAAAATGAAATCGGGTTCGTTATTCCGAAGGTTCGTTATTCCGAAGGTCCGTTATTCCGAAGGTTCGTTATTCCGAAGGTTCGCTATTCCTAAAATGAAATCGGGTTCGTTAATCCGAAAATGAATTTGGGTTTGTTATAATGCTATAATTTCATATAAAGAGATAAAATAAACTTAAATGTTTGATTGGTCTGGCCAAGGGAGGGAAAGGGGGAGGGGTATGCTTAATGCAGGCTGTAAATTAAATAAACAAAACACAAACTATAGTATTATAACAAGCCCGATTTAATTTTCGGAATAACGAACCCGATTTTATTTTCGGATCAACGAACCTTCGGAATAACGAACCTTCGGAATAACGAACCCGATTTTATTTTCGGATCAACGAACCTTCGGAATAACGAACCTTCGGAATAACGAACCTTCGGAATAACGAACCTTCGGAATAACGAACCTTCGGAATAACGAACCTTCGGAATAACGAACCTTCGGAATAACGAACCTTCGGAATAACTGAACCTTCGGAATAACGAACCTTCGGAATAACGGACTGTAACCATCTAAATTGGGTAAACAATGAAAACTGGGTAAAATTTGACAAATTTGTCCCAACTCTTTTGCTACATGCATTCGCCCAACACATGATGAATATTGTTTTACCCAATAATGTAAACAAATCACTGAGCAAAATAATATAGGGTACTTTAAATTGGGTAAACTATGACAACTGGGAGACATTTGGTAAGATTTTCCCAACTGGTTTGCTACTGCATTTACCCAGCATGTGCTCTCTTATATTGTATTCAATGTTGGAGAGACGCTGAGAAAATAGGATACATCTTCGTCGAAATAACACAGGACGTTGGGTAAAGATAGGCAATGTTTGCCCATTAATTGGGTGGATTTTACTCAATCATTTATGTAATTAACCAAATAAAGGTAAAAACATAGATGGGTAAAATGTGGTAAAATGTGGTCAAATGTGGGCAAATTTTACGCAACAACTGCAGGGTAATTCTTTTTGTCAAGATTCATAATCGATTATAATAGTGCAAGGTAAAATGTCAACTCCTTTGTTTGATTATTTATATAGATTTTGTTTTTGTTATTTCTTGTTGTTGTAAATAAGTTATATAATCATATGTAAGAACTATACATTAAGCAAGTAACATCATTTGGAAGTTAATTACTTAGTTATTCAGTTTTGCACCTACTAACCATTTCAAATTAATAATACCGCAGGTGTGGTATAAATTATATAGAGATCAAATTGTATGTTAGTGTATGTAGGTGTAAGTAGGTGGATAGGAATAGGAATAGGAATAGGAATAGGAAGTAGAAAATAGAAAATAGAAAATATAAATAGGCATAGGTACATATAGGTAGTCATGCATGCACTGTGATTGTATACAATGTTGAGTAAAAATGTAATCAAGCTGAGTAAAAGAAAAAGGAAATATTGCCCAGTAGTTTCTTTTGATATTTGTACCCATTTTTTTTTTTGCCCAACGTGGCCTTGGCTACATTATGAACCCTCATGCTAGGTAAGAGTTGGGTAAAGGTTGGTAAAACAGGAGGCTGGGTAAATGTATGTATTTACCAACTGTTTTGCCCAATTTTTGCTTTTCCATTTTCTAGGTGGGTAATAATTGGGCAATATCCCTGGTCAATTTGTTGGGTAAATGATTTATACCCCATAGAATGGTAATAGTTGGGCAAATTATGTTGGGTAACATGGTTGGGTAATCTTGATATGGGTAATTATATATGGGCATTTAAATTTGCCCTAAAATGGGTAAAATATGAAATGGGCAAAGTTTACCCAAAAGTTGGTCGGATATATAACTACCCTCATGTTGGGTAAATTTTGGGTAAAATTTTGCCCAATATTTTTAAGAGTGTACCCAAGGGTGGTGTGAAAGTTGTAAGTTTGCATTTGCCTGTTAAAGTCAATTTATTTAGTATTTATTGATTTATCTTGACACTACAATAGTTGAGCCAATAGAGGGCGTTTGGTCCCAGATATAACTGTGACAGTTTATGTTTTTCTAATATAGATCCAGGATTGAATCTGGTATAGCGCCATCTGTTGGTTGGCTGATTGCAATGCAGAAGATTGCAAGATGAATTCTGTTCAGTGAGGAAAATCTGTGGTTTTCTGGAGCATCCTCTGTTCCTGAGAACCCGGGGGGGGGGGGGGCACTCATGTATAATGTAAGACGGGTATGTGCCGCTTAAAAGAACCCCTTTTTCACACCCGATTGCCGCTCTAAAGATACCCGATTTTCAAAAATTGCCGCTCCATAGACCCCCAGAATGACTTGGCTAGGTAGTTGAGTAGCCTCAAGTCCATTATTCTTCTTCTAGTCAGCTCCTTGACCACCATTTGAGGGTTTCCGTAGGTCTTTGGTAGCTCCAAGTTCATGTATTTTGCCCGTATTTGGTAGTTTTAGTCTGCTCCTTAGTCCCCTTAACTCCCGTTTCAGGGTTTTTATAGCTCCAAAGACCCTATATTTTGTGCTTGTAGTCAGCTCTTAAGACCCCTATTTCAGATTTCCGTGCGGCACACCCCCGTCAAAAAATAATTCGAGTGCCCCCCCCCCCCCCCCCCCCCCGGGCCTGAGAACCGGTTTTACAGTATTATGGAGGCACAGAGGTTAGTTATAACACATATTTGAAGATTATGAAAATGAATGTTAAAAAGGTAGTTTTTGAGGTCTTTACATTGTATGGAACTTACACAGTAGCAGACTTAATTTGTACGGCAAATGTATAACATGTGTAAACTGTATACCTACATATATGATAGTACAATTACCTTACCAGAGATATCTGTCTATAATGTGTATGTAATTACATAGATAATTGATGCTTGAGTTTGCTTAAAGTTTAAAGAAACAGTAAAGTAAAATGTAAAATGCAAAATAAGACATTTTATGATAAAAATGGATGAGAAATGTGAGCATATTTGTGTGAATGACGGGTCAAGGTTTTCTTGACTATAAGATGAAGTCATTCAAACTTCATTTGATAAATATGATCACATTTCATGTTAAACCGTGTTAAATCTGATTTAGACATGATAAAGATGATTCAAGCCCGGGGGGGGGGGGGGGGGGGGGGCCACTCAACTATATTGCTGTACACACGCGCGACCAAAAAAACGCGTAAAAGGGGTCCTTTTTGCCGATCATGGCGCGTGACACGTTTAGGGTGTCAAAAAGGCCAAAATCAGAAAAAAGGGTATGTTTGTGGAGTTAAACAAATACGCGTTTAGGGTATCTTTTTCTCCAAACTTGTTTCCCGGACTTGTCTGGAGTTTGCCGGGAATTTTGTGCGAGGGCAATTGACGTAGACCTTGTTTAGGGCCCGTTTAGGGGTATGTTTTAGGGGTTATACTTGTTTAGGGGGCAAAATTGTCAAAAAAAGCACACGAAAATACTTGAATAGGGAATAAATTTGACCAATGGATAAAACTTGTTTAGGGTGGGTTTGAAAAACCTGTGGTCGCGCGTGCGTGTGTACAGCAATATAGTTGAGTGCCCCCCCCCCCCCCCCCGGGGATTCAGGTTGAATTGTGTGTGAGCTATGGCATTCTACATGAAGTTCAAAGAGATTTGTCAAGTGTCTGATTTATGATATAAGATTTATAAACAAATATGGAAATAAGAAAAGAGTGAGACACTGAATGCAGACAATGCCTTTGATTTAGTAGAATGCTATAGCTCTTTAATAGTGTTGTGAAACTTATATTCGTGAACTCATACTTATTATGCATTCCTGTACATTCTTTATCATGTACAGTTTTCACGGAGTGAAGTGATCGCAGAACGAATAGAGAAGTGGAAGAATGGAATTCGTTCATGAGAGTGCAAACCCCTCGATGGCTTGACTCAAAAATAAATATCCCAAGTACTCCAGTAAAAACCTGCGTCATTGGAATCATTTCCAATCAAGTCGTCTCAATAGCAGCGAAACCTCAGTTTCCTGAGTGAACGAGACCAGATCTGCTCTACAAGTAAACTCTCAAGATAAAGAGGCATCGATCGTTTGGGTTACAACCTCCCCTACACGCCAATCAGACGAGATGTCAGAGACAGAAGGAGAGGAAAAAGCAGAGGGTCGACCAATAAGAGATGTAGTTCCAACCAAGAAGGCGTTGCAATACCAGCTCAGTGTTGCGACAAAGAACTGGAAAGGAGCGGTCAGAGCATGGCAAAGAAAAGCCCACAAGTTGCAAGAGGTGTTTAGCGATGAAGACCCAGATTCATCAACAATACGGCAGTGCCGCGAGAGCACCCAACACGCTATTGATGCGGCCATCACAGCTCAAGAAAGGCTGGCGGACGCCACGGCTGCCTTATCAGAAGAGGAACACAGTGAGGAAAAGCTGGAAGGGATGGAGGAAGAGCATTCCAGCTTGATTGGTTCTTTTACGCGATGATGTAGCATCGAAGGCTTCCTCCACTACATCTAATCGCGACAAGTGCGAGAAGTGGATGGATGCCGGACAGCCAGCTACCACCAATCAAGATGATGCATCAAGGCCAAGGGCAGAACCAAATCCGAATCCAGACGAAGCAATGCTCAGGTACATTTTAATGAGCAGGCTGCCCATACCGGAGCCAGGTATCTTTGGGGGCGATCCTCTTGAGTTCACTTCGTGGAAACGCAGCTACGACACTCTCATAGAGCACCGGGGCATTCCACCGCAGGAGAAGTTCTATTTTCTTTTTAAATATCTCCGAGGAGACCTAAAGGAACTGGTTCAAGGGTATGCCATGCTGGCAAATGATGGAGCGTACAAAGAAGCTATCGCCAGCCTGCGAGAGAGGTATGGTAACCCTTTCATAGTCTCAAACGCCTTCAGAGACCGTCTCGATTCCTGGCCAAAGATCAACACGAAGGACGCACAAAGTCTGCGTCGACTGGCCGACTTCCTAAGACAGTGCGATACGGCATTGCGATTCGTCCATCACCTACGTCATTTGGATGATGAACGGGAGAACCGGAAGTTAATGGCCAAACTACCGGACTGGTTGGTGGCGAGATGGGGGCGAACTGTTGCAAAGTACAGGCAAGACACAGGTGCCTTTCCCCCATTTTGCACCTTCGCAAGGCTCATCCAGGAAGAAGCAACCATCGCCTGTGATCCAGTCACATCCTTTCAGGTGTCGACAAAGGAAACGAAGCTGCCTTCAGCAAGGACATTTGGGACAGATGCTAAACCGAACAACAACAAGCCGTCATGCAATTTTTGCAAGGGAACTCATGGACTCGGGGACTGCTCCACCTTCAAGGCAGAAACTTTGGACAGCCGCAAGGAGTGTGTAAGAAACCAAAGACTGTGCTTTGGACATATGTTTGGACACATGTCGAGAGAATGCAGAATACGGTCCACATGTTCATCATGCAACAAGAAGCATCCCACGGTACTGCACGATGACAGCTGGAAAACCAAAGAACAGCAGAAGGGTGCCAAAGGTCACGAAGAAATGCAGTCTAGCTCGCACGCATCGGCCAACAGATTGGACAAGTTGAAAACCTCAATCCTTCCGGTTTGGTTGTCCCATGATTCAGCTCGAGAGCAGAGGCTGGTGTACGCTATGCTGGACACACAGTCTGACACCACCTTCATCCTTGACAAGACAAAGCAGGAAATGTGAATCCAGGGTAAAGAAGTCAGCCTCCTACTTTCTACGATGACTTGAGCTGACGAGAGGGTGAGGAATGAGAAGATTACTGGTTTGAAGGTGAGGACTTACAACGATACCAAGGAGATCAGTTTGCCGCCCACATACACCCACAGTATCATGCCCGTCAACCGGGACCACATTCCCACGCCAGACGTAGCCAGATCATACCCTCATCTGACTGAGATTGCAGAGTACATCATGCCACTTCAAGAATGTGAAATCGGCCTCCTGATTGGGTATGACTGTGCAAGCGCTCTAGCTCCTCGTGCAGTGATTCTCTCCCCAGACAAAGAAGAACCCTTCGGGATGCAGACCAATTTGGGTTGGAGTATCATCGGCACATCTGACTCTAAGTATCGAGGCAGTGTGAGGGAGCCTGTAGGACTTAGTCATAGAGTTCTGGCCTGCGAAGTCTCTCATGAATTACAGGGTGTCAACAAACATCAGAAGTCAAATGCAGTGTCCTCTCAGTCGATACTGCAAATGAAGATATCACCCCAAGCCACATAGTGAAACCGATGGATGCAGTCTTAAATGCTGACACGAACGAGAGGCCACAGCATGATAAGAAGTTTGTGAAAGTAATTGAGGAGAAAGGTTACGATGTACCTGAAGATCACCCAGAGGTGAAGAAATCCTGTGTGTCAGCCACGCATGCAGAATCTATGTTTGACTCGGAGCGACTGAAGAGATTTCCTTCCTGGTATCAAGCAAAGAGAGCGGCAGCTAACTGTAAGAGATTCAAAGCCCAAATGAGGAGGAGGTGCAAACCGCATTCACAGTCTGCAGTCAAACCACTGCGTGTTGAGGAGATAAAGAGACTGCAAGATGCACCCAGTTCACCAGGAAGAAAAAACACCAGAGCCAGGAGCATAAAGAAAGCCAGTCGCCTGATGTCTGATCTACCACGAGATGAGTTAGAACCAGCTCCACCATTCAACTACGCCAGGAAGCGATGGAGAAGAGTCCGACATCTAGCAAACGAGGTCTGGTGCCGACGGAGGAAAAGATTCCTGAGCTGACTACAGTTGCGACAGAAATGGATGAAGCTACAGCGCAATCATGCTGATCGAGGATGACAACATTCCTAGACACTCGTGGCCGCTGGGAAGAATCGCGGAAGGTGCTCGCGTCTGACGATGGTCATGTCCGAAGCGTCAAGATCGCAGTTGGAAACACAGAACTAAATGGAAGAGGAAAGCCAACCTCTCCACTGTCTTACCTTGACCGCCTAATTCACAAATTGGTTCTATTAGTTTCGCAAGTAGACCAAGTGTAATTCCCAGCCAAAGGAGCAAAGAACATTAAAAAAATATATAAAGGGAAATTCACATTTGGCAGTTAAATTAGTTATGAGACTTTGGACTCATTAAAATAACCTCATTTGAACTCTACGGAACTGGAGGTTAATGGAACCTTTATTTATGGCAGAAAGTCATAATTTAGATATTTAAGGCTCGTTAAGCCCATAGAGTCTGTTAGAAAGACTATTGAGATAGAGTCTGGTAGAAAGACTAATTCTTTTGGAATAGAGTCTGGGAGAAAGACTATTAGACTTGAGGTGTCGCAAATCACCTGCAGATGGACTTTAGCACAAACAGGGAATATTTCTTATTTCCTATGAACATTCACGTTTAAGGTCTGAGGAAAAGACTAGCACACAGAACATTTAAATACATGCGGTCTGAAAGCAAGACTAACTTGAACTGTTCTTAAAGTCATACCTTTAAAGTGTCAGATATTGCACAAAATGACATTTGAGACTTCAATCCTATATCAATATCATTGTAAAATACAATTGAAAGATTTGAGAAAGTTCGAAAGAAAACGAACACTGTTTACCTAGTGAAAAAAACGAATATTGAGTTCATATTTTATCACCGAATACTGATGGTCTGCCATACATTGTCACAGGAATAATTAGCCTCTTGAGATATTCGCACCCGTGTATGTTTACCGTAGTACAGAATCCATGGAATTCGCGATCGCTGGGTCCAAAGTTCAATCTCCGGAATGTTCCCACGGGGGGTACGCGTGGTGCAATGTGGACGCAATTAGCTACGACTATTCAAAACCGTTGGCCAACGGTTTTGAAATAATGATTTTCATTGATAATTATCTTCATACCAAAGGGACATTTGAAAAAATCAAACCCTATTTTATTCTTCTCTTACCATAAGCTAAACAACACGGTAGAAGAGAAACGAGGAAGCTCCAAGTAATTTTCGTGGATTTGGACACTTTACAGGTATGACTTTAAGCCCTCTGTAGACAGAGCCGACTCGACCCGATTCGACTGGTTTTCATTCGGATCGGCTCAGTTTTCAGTGCCTTTCGACACACATTTTGCCAGTCGAAAGACAGTCCGATGCTAGTTGGGGCCAATTCAACACGATGAAATGGATCCGACCGACCGGGCTCACCTCTAGCCTGATTGAAACCAGTCGGATCGGGTCGAGTCGGCTCTGTCTGCGCCGGGCTTTAGTCTGATGGACTTTTGATCTTGGAAGTTAAATTTATTTGGTAGAGTCTGAAATGAGACTAAAACAGATTTGTAGTAAAGGACTGAATTGAGACTAGTCGACTGTAATCTTGGTTAAAGTCTGAACTAGAGCCGAGTCAAATCGAATGGCTATTCGATATCCGACCGTGAAGGTCGGATACCGAATACAAATTTTCGGATACGAATATCCGAAAGAAAAAAAATAAAAAAATAAATAAATAAATACAATTTTTTTTTTTTTTCCCCCCCCCGTTTATTAATTTTGTAATCCCCATTCGATAGATTCGATCAGAAAATGGCACATTGAACCCTGCTTATCTATTGCTAAAGTCAAAAGTTAAGGTATTTGACATAAATTACAAATAAACAAAACAAATAATAAACCAAAGGTAAGAGGATTAATATACAAGTGGTATAGTGAGTGCCAAATTTAGAAGAATCTATGATGAGATATCGAAGTATTTCATCTTGACAACAGTTTGTACACTAACATCACACTGTACTGCCGATTCTAATTGAAAAAACGGACAGAATATTTATAATTTTGTTTTTATTTATTTATTTTTAATTTTTTTATTAATTTCGAATATTCGATATCCGACCGTTTTTACACGACTCATATTCGAAATTCAAAATATTCGATTTGACTCAGCACTAGTCTGAACTTAGACTACGAGTTGCTAGCTGTCAATATTATGCAAGTCTTATTCATGTAGCAATGTAAAGAATGTAATTATTCTTTCATGAATTATTTCAATGATGCACAAATTTTTTTATGAAAATACAGTGTATGATCAATTTATAGGGCAAGTCCAAGGTAATTGGTCCCAAGGGGGTGAATTTTTATCTTCACCCAATCAAGTGACACTTGATGTCATTTTAAAGCTAAGATATTGAATTTTATAATTTGAAAACCAAATATGTAAATCAGCATAAAGCGTGGGACATCTGAATTAAAGACAAATCTAATCATATTTAAAATACTTGTAATAATTCTTTATTTATTACTGGCTTGACCTGAAGTCATTACAAGAAGGTAGTTGGATTATGATTTTCAGCTTGTTATCTCAATTAATATGCAAATTAGATGCGTTCCAAAATTAGCATATCCCACGCGTTATATTTTTACATCCTATTGTTTTGATATCTCCTTAATCGAGAGGTTTATTTTTCTGAAACTCTACAAAGTTCTAATTTACCTTGGGGGACATCGATAACATAGCAACAAAAGTTAATGACATTTACCTTATTAGCATAATTCTACAATTAGATTTTGTCACGTGTGGGACATTTTGTAACGCGTGGGACAATCTGTACAGTAAAGCAATGGGTTTTTTAAAATCTTGTTTTGGCCAATTGGCAAATACACGATAATTTTGCAACGCACAAAGATATTGGCCCGCAGTTTTACAAGTATTTTCTCTGAAGTCTTGCGCAACTTTTAAGACCAAATTTTTGACGAACAACTATACCCTCACAAAGGCACATGACTTTTTCAAGTGGAAGTCATTCCAGAAATTGCATGATTTTGTGATTTATGTACAAATCCTATGGAAAATAGTGTTTTTTCATCAATTTATAAAAACTCAATTATTTCTCATTGTAATCACTGCAAAATGCAAATAAATAGTTTTAGGCCAATAACTGTTTGACAATGGTGAATAATTGATTTCATTAAAAAAAAGATGTAAAAATGGAAGTTGAAAAACAAAGAAATACATAAGAATTTCCCAAAACAAAGAAATATATATGGAAAAAATTAGGTTTTGCAACTTAAAAAAAAAAATATTGTTAAGAAATGACAAAAAGAACACTTTTGCAAAAATGTAGTATTTTCCAAGCTCAAATACTTGAAATATCTAGAATAAGGGCACATTTGGTGGCGGGCCTATGTAAAACGCATGGCAGAAAAATGTCCCACGCGTGACAATGCAATTTTGTTTCAAATCGACCCTGTGTGAAACAAGTTTTGAGATGATGAAATTTCATATATTGGTTGAGCACAAGATGCACATTAAGACCTTACCAAATATGTTTTGAAATTGTATATAAATTCAGAGGAATTCACATACAAATTAAAAGTTTAAAAATACCAACTTTCTCTGGTTCCACGCGTGACGCTAGCATAAAGTCGCATAAATTATTTATGCATGGAGGATTTCAATTTTTTTGGGGGGGCATTTGATAAAATTTGCTCCAAAGTATCTAAAATGTAAAACAAATTGGTGTTTCAATATTTCTTATAAGAGTAAGCACTCTTTTTCGCCCTGATGTCTCACACGTTATGCCTACAAAATAGCTTGGACTTGGGGAATATGCCACAAAACGGGCTAAAGAAAGAAATGTGCATTTATTTGCCTAAAATAGCAGACTCCCTTTGTTTGAAACTAGCTGGATATTTATTGGAAGAAATAGTTTGTTAGTAATGTTTCAGGCAATCATTTTTTGGTCAAGTTTGAGCTCCATGCTATAAATTGATCTTTGATTGTACTGTAAAGTTTACATTGCATGTATATTGACATTCTTATGCCTTGTAAGGTACTTCAAGTGTTTAGACAGAGTTGCATATAAATATATGCTTATGTTGTAATGGTAGTATAGTGACAAAGTTTTACAAGTAACCGGATATGCCAACGCATTGGATTTTAGATGGTATATCGTAGACGTGTCTATGTGAACCATTCACTTACGTTAATCGCATTTAGTCCGCTATCGTGGGCACATGATAACGTGGTAACGAAAAAAAGTTAATTTTACAACTCGTACAGTTTGGTAAATTAGTATCTAATTTAAAGGAGCCATGTGAAAGTTGTAAGTTTGCATTTGCCTATTAAAGTCAATTTATTTAGTATTTATTGATTTATCTTGACACTACAATAGTTGAGCCAATAGAGGGCGTTTGGTCCCAGATATAACTGTGAGAGTTTATGTTTTTCTAGTATAGATCCAGGATGGAATCTGGTACAGCGCCATCTGTTGGTTGGCTGATTGCAATGCAGAAGTTTGCAAGATGAATTCTGTTTAGTGAGGAAAATCTGTGGTTTTCTGGAGCATCCTCTGTTCCTGAGAGCCGGTTTTACAGTATTATGGAGGCACAGAGGTTAGTTATAACACATATTTGAAGATTATGAAAATGAATGTTAAAAAGGTAGTTTTTGAGGTCTTTACATTGTATGGAACTTACACAGTAGCAGACTTAATTTGTACGGCAAATGTATAACATGTGTAAACTGTATACCTACATATATGGGTTACAGTCCGTTATTCCGAAGGTTCGTTATTCCGAAGGTTCAGTTATTCCGAAGGTTCGTTATTCCGAAGGTTCGTTGATCCGAAAATAAAATCGGGTTCGTTATTCCGAAAATTAAATCGGGCTTGTTATAATACTATAGTTTGTGTTTTGTTTATTTAATTTACAGCCTGCATCAAGCATACCCCTCCCCCTTTCCCTCCCTTGGCCAGACCAAACATTTAAGTTTATTTTATCTCTTTATATGAAATTATAGCATTATAACAAACCCAAATTCATTTTCGGATTAACAAACCCGATTTCATTTTAGGAATAGCGAACCTTCGGAATAACGAACCCTCGGAATAACGAACCTTCGGAATAACGAACCCGATTTCATTTTAGGAATAGCGAACCTTCGGAATAGCGAACCTTCGGAATAACGAACCTTCGGAATAACGAACCTTCGGAATAGCGAACCTTCGGAATAATGCAACAAATGTTCGGATTAACGAACCCTATTTCATTTTCGGATTAACGAACACTCGGGTATAGGAAATTTGCGTGTTCGGAATAACGAACCTTCGGAATAACGAACCTTCGGAATAACGAACCGCACCCACATATATGATAGTACAATTACCTTACCAGAGATATCTGTCGATAATGTATATGTCATTACATAGATAATTGATGCTTGAGTTTGCTTAAAGTTTAAAGAAACAGTAAAGTAAAATGTATAATGCAAAATAAGACATTTTATGATAAAAATGGATGAGAAATGTGAGCATATTTGTGTGAATGACAGGTCGAGGTTTTCTTGACTAAGATGAAGTCATTCAAACTTGATAAATATGATCACATTTCATGTTAAACCGTCTTAAATCTGATTTAGACATGATAAAGATGATTCAAGTTTAATTGTGTGTTAGCTATGGCATATCTACATGAAGTTCAAAGAGATTTGTCAAGTGTCTGATTTATGATATAAGATTTATAAACAAATATGGAAATAAGAAAAGAGTAAGACACTGAATGCAGACAATGCCTTTGATTTAGTAGAATGCTATAGCTCTTTAATAATGTTGTGAAACTTATATTCGTGAACTCATACTTATTATGCATTCCTGTAAATTCTTTATCATGTACAGTTTTCACGGAGTGAAGTGATCGCAGAACGAATAGAGAAGTGGAAGAATGGAATTCGTTCATGAGAGTGCAAACCCCTCGATGGCTTGACTCAAAAATAAACATCACAAGTACTCCAGTAAAAACCTGCGTCAGTGTAATCATTTCCAATCAAGTCGCCTCACTAGCAGCCACAGGTGGAAAAGTTAACTACATGGTAGTATTGAGGAAGGACCATATTTTGATGAATAAATGAACACAGTTTGAAATTCAATGCATAATTGCTTTGGGTCCATTTGTAGTAGACAAAGTCTGTATGCATTACCACCCCAAAATGATGAAATTTGCATGCATTTTCTGTTCAATACATGTAAAACAAAAATATGGATCACTTCAGAACAATAATTCTACTTCTAATGTCTAGTTTAGGATTTGTTTTATCACTATAGAAAAGGGAAAATGTGTGCAAATCTTTACTTTTTGAAAACTGTTAATTGATCAAATCTTGATTATTACAACATTGATGTGTAATGTCTGTGACGTTTTAGATATAAAAGTCTTTTGTAGAAGCACAGTATTCAATTAAATTTAGTTGGTCGCATGGTGAAGTTAGAACTATTAATTTGTTATGTTATTGTCATGTTTTGGTTCCTTAAGTTCTGTCTCACAAAAACAACTATCTCTTAAAAAACTTATATTGTCCACATGACCTAGCCAATGTGCGGTATGGGGTGTACTCTCCAACAATCCCCCGGCCATATATGGGTGTGCATACCATTCCTATTAACATCAAGCAATATTTTCTTACATCTCTACTGCTAACAGGATTTCTCTTTATATAGTGATCTAAAATAGCGCATGATCGTGTACAAAGATGTAATAATAATAATAAGGTGTATATAACGCGCATATCACATGTCTATATGCACTATAAGAAATTGAAATAGAAGAAAGAAAGGTTCAGCATACTATACTGCGTATTAATTACTATATCAAGTACGACTGAAAGTTGCTATCCCAGAAGAGTGAACATGTACAGTACATAAAATAGAATAAAAGGAAAAAAAATACAGCATGTTCTGTGACTAATCAAGCCCTACCGGTGGCAGGTGCCTGATCTTATTGCCCTGTTTACCCGGCAGAAGTTACCAAAAGGCAAGTCTAACACAATCATTCACAAGGGCTCTTATAAGACATATAGGCCTAAGCCTAACCCTAGCAGCCATGCTGCTTACTTTCTTATTCCATTTACATGTGATACAATTTTGGTGATATGTATACATAACTTTGGTGTCCTGCAAATTTCAAACTTTACTAACTGATGAATGGTGTATAAATAATTGATTTAGTTACAAGCTTGCAATGTTATTATACAGTTGTTAACTGGTGGTGGAGGGGACATGACGGAATGTTCCATCCGGGGGATTTGTAATGCTATTGAGGGAAGAGTAAATCAGTCCCGAGACGTAGTCGAGGGACTTATTTTCTTCACGAAATAGCATTTTAAATCCCGAGGATTGGAACATTCCATCATTTTCCCGACAATAAAGTTAACAACTGTTATATCATCTGATTGTTTAAACTAAAACAAATTGAAATCATATTCCGTTTCATGGCTTTTCACACACATCACACAACACAATTATTGTACACAACACACAGTACATAGCCTGTGCACAGTCGACTTCATGGTTGCCAACGTTGAAGCAGAAGTGAGAGTGTTAGATTGAGACATTGCGAGGGAGCGGAGCGACCGAGCACGCGCGGGCCGCTAGCGAGGGTGTGGGAGGGGGGGGGGGGGGGGGTGTCCCCCCTCCCACGGTAGGGAGCTTTTGCAATTTTGTGTGTAGGTTCGATTGTGTTTGTATACTATATCATGAGGGAGATTATTTAAGTCATGATTTCTTTAGTTTAGTATTATCAAATTTCCTTCCAAGGTATGCACCAGATTGCATTATTTCGAGTGAAAATTTGCAAAAGCTCCCTACCGTGGGAGGGGGGACACCCCCCTCCCACACCCTCCCCCCCCCCCCCTCCCCCCCCCCCCCTCGGGCGCTTCGCGCCCTCGGGCTTGGTCGCTCCGCTCCCTTGCAGTTGTGCACCCCAATCCATTGACCCTCGCTACGCCACTGGGTTTGACTGTATATGAAGAGCTCAAATCCACTTTCCATACAAATTGAGTTAACGATACATCTACATGTATAATTTACGTAGATATCTAGGAATCCACATTTTACGACAAATAACGGACTAACAATCTAAATATAGAAAGTTCCATTTTTAGATTCCTATAGGCACGTGTACAAAGTGGGATAAAGAAACCCGTTTTCCTCGGAAGTTGAAAAAGTGGATTTAGCGCCTTTTGGTTGAAAGCTCTTCATATATCGGTCAATAAAAGAGTTTAACTAATATTACAACAATATTGTTCTTATTCTTATAGAGGTATTGTGAAGCCGACATTTGTAAAGGTATGTCACAGAAAAAATCTCAAAAATGAAGAATATGTAATTACATGTATTCAGTTTAAGCGAGGTTTGGTTATTATTATGTGTGTGCGGGTCACGTAGCTAGCGCGGGTCATGATGGGGTCACGTATAACGTTGTGGTACTTCGTGGAACCCGTGTACGAACTTCCTCACTGGGTAAATGCACAATTATTCGTTGGTTGTCGTTTTATTAGTTTTAGAGTCTAAAACTTCACACAAAAGATATTTCAAGCCTTAATTTGTTCAGGCATGCTATTAAATGACATTTTCTTTCATATAAGACAATAAAGACAATAACCTCGCAACTTTTGAAATTTGGCTTGCAAAAGAGGGAATCTCCCTTTAAATATCATATTAATTTCTCACCTATGCTTTTTTCCCCAATTGTGTCATCTATGTCCGTCACATGCTGTCTCTTTGACCCCTCCATTTCACCATCAGCAGACTTCCTCTTGTTGGTCGACATGATGATGACTATCGTACCGACTATAGACTAGAGAATATAATGAAACTGATTTTAAAAGTAAGAAAGCTAAGTAAAGTAACCACTAGGCGGCCGGCGTTAGTCCTTCGCTTCAGTGAAGCAGAGGATTATCTTCACGCATGTTGATTTATAGGGCACGCCTGGGCGGCGATCAACGATAACCATCGTGTTAATCTTCAATGTCCCCCAACCATCATGATAGCCAGGGGCATAGACAACGGGGGGATGCACCCCCCACCTCACAAGGTTGGGGGGGGGGGGGGTGACATGTACAATCATCCCCCAGGTTTTGGGGAAGGATATTTTTGTGTGTAGATCTGTATACGAGTGGGAAAGCCAAACTTACTTGTATTAGCTAAGACTTGTCTTGTTAATTTTAACGTTCAAATAGTAATTTATCCATCCACTTTAAATTATCTCAGTTCGTTGTGTAACTTGTGTATGGTATATGGGATGAGTATTTTTTTTCTTGGCTATAGGTTATGTTGTTGGTCATATACAATGTGACATAATGGTTTATGTTGGAACTGTGTATGACGCTAAATATACATACACTATTTGTGTGTGTGTTGGGGTGCATATTTATTAGTGTGTCAATATTTGTTATCTTCGTGAAAATATATTTAAAATTTCTGGTCGATCAAATCATAACACGCTTGTCCAGATACAGTCAATGTTAAGCCCAAATTTCCTATCTAGGTAAGCACCAGAGTGCACGATTTCAAGTCCTACCGCCCCCCCCCCCCCCCCCTCCCCCACACCCTCCCCCCGCTCAGTCACTTCGCTCCCTCGCAATGTCTCGTTCTCACATCTGGCTCAAATTTGGCGGCCCTGTGAGTGTGGTTGGGCATGATTTCCTACACATGTACACAAAATCGTGAGCCCCCTTAGGATTTTGCCCCCCTCCCCGATCTAAAACTGCTTCCGGCGCGCCTGGTCTCGAGCATCTTAATGAATGATCTTGGCTACGAAAAATAAAATGTTGAGCCCCCCCCCCCCCCCCCCCCCCCCTCCATCCCACACACAGAGGACTTTCAACCAATTCCCTCGGTCTAGAACACAATTAGGCAGGCGGTCTCGGCGGGGAAAGATTGGTCTTGGTTCGGTGAACGGCAATTGATCCCCCCAGGTGTAAGAACCTGTCTACGCCACTGATGATAGCTTGGTAGCGTTTGATCCTCCTGAATCGTTCGGTAATCCGTTGTCTCAGCTCAGATTTTTGCACGCGAGCTCTCTATTATGAAACCAGAATAACGCCAAAATAAAATCTATGATAGGAACACACGCGTACATATTGTGTACACGCATGTGTACACGCACACCACACACGCACGCACACACACACACACACACACACACACACACACACACACACACACACACACGCACACACATACAGCCATACATATACTTTGTTTACAAAAGTGTTTTTATTCCTCCAAATGATAATACAAATGAACATAAAAATAATAGTAACATTTACATATTACAAATATTTTCAAATAAACAGTATACACATTTTACATCATTAAATATTCATAAACGGTTTTAGAAAGTGATGATAATAGATTAAGCCCATCTATTGAATGCCTTTATTACCTACCAGAAGAACTTAAATCCAGGATAAATGAACGTGAAACCGTGACGAGTTTAGTCTATTACACTTGAATACACGAAGTCTTAACCGTAACTTCGAATCTCTTCAATCATTACTCTCATCGCTACAACACCCCTTTTATGTTATTGGCTTAAGTTAAACATGTTTGAATGCACAGTCACCAGCACTCTTTGACCTAGAAGATTATACATTATTACGTTCTGATCGCCCAAATGGCCGTGGTGGTGGAGTGGCTATGTATATTTTTTTTAAAGGGTCTTTCTTATAATTTGTTAAATGGTGTACTATTAATTCCTGAATGTGAAATGCTCTTTATTGAAATTATAAATCCACATGGTAAAAACGTTGTAATATGTATTGTTTATTGCCCACCAAGTTCATCTATTGATACTGTACATTCATAACTAATCTGGGCATGTGTATTGAATCTATATCCAAAGGTGGGAAACCCTTACATGTATATTTAATGGGCGACTTTAACATAAACTTGTTACTAGCAGAAAAGGAACTAAAGAAGAATGCGTTTTTGACGTGTCTGAATACACACTCTCTATTCCCATTAATAGACAAACCTACAAGGATTACTCAGCAATCAGCAACGTTGATCGACAATATATTTTAAACATAATTACCTGCTGAATTTCATAGTGGTATTATCAGATCACCTTCCAATTTTTGTATTTTGTAAACAAATGAAGATGTCCTTTGTTAGTAATGAAAATAGATATACTCGACAGTGTAGTGATAGTAATGTAAATTCTTTTATTCGTGACCTAGCACACGAAAATTGTTTTTTTTTAGTTTATAAAGAAACAAATGACGTAAATAAAGCATATATGCATTATTTTATATACGATTGAAAAAACATTTTGAAAAAAGTATACCTTTAAAGAAAGTGAAGAATACAAAATCAAATATACGTAAACAGTGAATAACAAAAGGCATAATGAAATCTATTCATAAAAAAACCCTTTACATACGCAATCCTGATGATTTCTCACGTCATGATAATTTCAAAAAATATCGTAATAAATTAAACGCTGTAATTAAAGCTTCTCGTAAAATGTATTATGCTGACCAGCTAAATAAGGTAAACGGTAACGTGTCATTAACATGGGCCGTAATCAATAATGTTTTAGGTAAAGGAACAAAATTGAAATTCTAAAGGAAATGTGTTATGGTAATCAATCATCATGTACTGATAATGGCATAGCCAATTTATTCAATGAATAGTTGAATACTTCGTTTCAATAGGGACAGACTTACAAGCGTCTACAAATTCTCCAAATAATGTATTTGTTGATTTTCTTTCTCAACGTTCAGAGAAATCCCTCTTTTTTAAGCCAGTGCAAGCAACGGATATAATTGATATCACCAAAATCCTCAAATCAAGTAAATCTTGTGGTCATGATGAGATTAGTTCTTGTATAGTGAAGAAGATTATTTATTATATAGCTGACCCTCTATGTTACATGTTTAATTTATCTATTTCAACTGGTATTTTTTTTAGATTCATTCAAGTTAGCGAAAGTTGTACCAATATATAAAAAGGGAGACAAACAAACAATGTATTACTTATAGACCAATTGAAGAATCACTCAACCGAATTAGCAGTAGTAGACTTATATGATAAGGGCCCCGTTGCAGAAAGAGATACAATCGATTGTAAGTTACGATTGATCGTAAGTCAGAAAATTTACGCGTTTCAACCAATCAGATTTGCGCATCTAGAACACGTGATCTGACTTACGATTAATTGCAACTTACAATCGATTGTATCTCTTTCAGCAACGGGGCCCAGATCTCTATGTTATTAGCTAAAAAGCATTATGTAATTTGGTTATTCTTTGACTTATCGAAGGCTTTCGATACCCTTAATCACCAGATTTTACTCTTTAAACTGGAGTACTACGGTATACGAGGAGTTCCTTTATTATGGTTGAATGGTTATCTTTTGAATAGAAAACAGTTTGTTGAATTTGGTACAGAACAATCATCAATCTTAGAGTTAAATTGTGGCGTCCCGCAAGGGTCAAACTTAGGACCATTGTTGTTTCTCATTTATATATATAAACGAAATCATTAATGCCTCATCATTGTTTTCCTATGTAGTATTTGCAGAAGACACTAATGTTATATGCTCGCACCCTCAGTTTAATGAATTAATTCTTTCCGTAAATGTTGGATTGCCTAAACTTGTCGAATGGTTTGCTTGCAACAAATTATCCCTCAATTTATCTAAAACAAATTATATTATATTTAAGGGTCCACGAACTCTAATTGATGACACCATATGTGATATTGTTATTGATAATCATCATTTAGAACGTGAATACGATAGTAAATTTGTAGGGGTCATTATTGATGATAATTTGAGTTGGAATCAACATTCTTCATACATAATCTCGACCATATAAAAATCAATTGGAGTTTTATATAAATTAAAAGGCTTACTACCCACTTACATTATGATTATATTACATTATGACTATATCATTCTCTCATACTGCCATATTTACTTTACTGCAATATAGTGTCACAGGTCCTATTTGAACCTGGCCCCAGTTCGGGTTTTCAATATTTATACAGGAGATTATTTACTCAAATAAATCAAAAAGGGACAAAAGTGTATACGATTAATTATCTTAGCCTTAAAGCTAGGTAGACTAAAACGTTTTAATCATAAAAATAAAGGTCATCAAGCATGAATCAAACAATCATATATAACAACTAGTATAAGCAGTGAATTAACTCTAATTCAACCTAACTTAAAATATCAACTTATATGACTTAAGATCAAATGCTGTTCAACTTAACCTATAAAATCTACAATATAACTTTAAATCTAAAGTTATTTAACTAAATATCACCAAGGGTTTCCTAACTTATACAGGTAAATGGGCTTCTATAAATTATCTTGGTTGTCTTGGTTGTCTTGGATTCCACTCGGGGAGAGCAAAGGTATACCGAGGGAGCAGGGAACCTGAAACAAGAACAAGACAAGGAGAACGTCTTAGCCGCTGTGGTGATTTCTGGAAGTATTCCGAAGTATAACTTTAAGTATATTATATTTCACATAGGAAATTTAGAAATGCCCAATAATAGCTGTAATTATCAATTTAAACCAGTTTCTCTATAAATGTCATATTAAATGGCATCATGTAAGTGTTATGCCATATCAATCTTTGTTATCATAATTATTCTCATCAAAACAATAATATGTTAGTGATACATGGTTTTGCGAGTATTGTTCTGCGTCGGTTTATTATTAACCATTGGAGCTCATGAACTATCACTGCCGCAGGTTTAGAGCTCTTTAAACCTGTTTGACCTGGGTGATATTTCCGCAATTTGGGCTTATCATATAACATAATCACAATATAACTTCAATTATTCTTCTAATAATTTCCATTAAAAGTTAGCACCACGCGCAGCGTAACCATACTGAACAAAGAGCGCATAACCATGTGTACAATACAATGGGTTAGATACAATTTAGTTTACAAGGAGATGGAAAAGGTATTCCTCCTACTAAATCAACTCATTTAATACTTGTGTATGAATCAACTAAATTGTAAGCTTAATTGATCATATAAATATTTAAAAAGAAAGCAATGTGCAAGAAAAACTATGACACAGATAGACTACTAAATATAAAGATGGATGTTGCTTACCTGAAACAAGAAACAAGACAAGGAGAACGTCTTAGCCGCTGTGGTGATTTCTGGAAGAATTCACAAACACGTCTGTTCTCCTCGCAAGCAATATGCATCTCAACTCCTAGTTGTAACTAAACCAAGCTAACAGGAGGGGAGATGCCTTGTTATCTTATTTCAAGTCAACATCAATGAATCACCATTTAGCACACACAAAGGCTTTGCTTCCCATTAATCTTAAAGCACAGTGCACATTAAATAAATCACTACCTGAGTACCAGCAACTTTTATCAATGCCAGATAGGTAGTATGTATGGTCTACATGCACAATGACATTATTTTGTACCAAGGGACTGCGTACTCTATAAAACTTACAATAGAGACATAAAATGTATTTAATCTTACATTACTCAAACTACAGGGTCTGACACTAGCATGGGGCAAAACCACCAAGAAAAACAGATTCTTTACTTATATTACAGAAAAAAGCTCTCAGATTGTGTACAAACTCAGATTTCATAGCTAGAACAGACCCCTTGTTTAATGAATACAGATTCTTAAAAATATGTGATATCTCAAATCGCTATATTTATGTATAAATGTATTCATAACAACCTTCCTGATCGATTTTGTGATATGTTCATACGTAATAATTAGATTCATAATTATAGTACAAGAAATTGTGACGACTTTCATGTTACCGATCCCAAAACTATTGTAGCTTGTAAATCCATTAGACACTGTGGACCTGACATTTGGAACTCCCTATCAGTCAATGTAAAACGATGTTTATTTATTTATTTATGTATTTATTTATTTATTTATTTATTTATTTATTTTGGTATACATTTCAAACTGATCAGCAGCAGTGCTGAAAGGATCAGTTACATTGAACATCAAAACATACGTAGTATAAATAATATAATATAGCAATTGCTACATTCGCATTTAAATGAATTGGAACATTAATGTTAAGTACAAAATTTACAAAAGTAAATCAAGATAAACAAAGCTACACTACACACAGAACAGATATCAAATTATTGAGCATAATTGCTAATCATTCATGAATGGAACTGTTCTAAGTTATTAATCACCAAGCAATTAATTCATTATAATATATTTATAATTTATACCTATCAGCTGAAAACCTATTGTGAAATCATTATTATATGAGAGCAAGACTATTCTAGTCATATTGATATTTCAATTAAAATTAATTAAGCAATTTAAAATGAATAATGATGTACCTATTACAAGTTTAATATCAATATTTTACCAAAGTTCAAGGTACCAAACTGCAAGTTTATGAGTATTATTTTGTCATATTACATAAATAAAGAAACAATCTAAGTCTACAATATTATCATCTAAATGATCGTTTAACTATACATGGGATACATAAGACCAGTACTGAATTATTGCGTCCCGGTTTTTAATGGAAATATTACTCAAGAGCAAATATTAAATTTAAAACGATATCAAAAGAGAGTCCTCAGAATAATATTGGGAGGTTACTATATAACATATATATGCCACTTTTGCTCTTTCATTGTGCAATTTAACTACATTGGAAGCAAGAAAAACACAACTTTGTGAACAGTTTATAATATCTTTAAAAAACACCCTGTTTTTAATGATTAATTACCAATTAAAAGAGAAAAAGTGCTCTTCCTTACCTTGTTCATATTTGAAACAATACATAATTCAATTTTTGTATAATCATTTTCTTTTCTTATGTACAATTGTGTATTTTGCTGTTTGCATATTACTCATTATGTTTTAAACTTTACAACTTTTAACATGTATTATGCCCTTTACAAATGTAACAAATGTACAATTCAGCCTTTGGCTGCCAACTATTTAATTAATAAACTCTTTTTAAATTCAATTCAATTCAACACAAATAACTTAATTAAATTATACCAAGCAATGCAAATTATTACTAACAAAACACAATCCAACCAAATTCATGGTTTTGATGTTCGTGCCAAATAGGGGATAGTTGATTTACGATATATTTCTGTGTTACATTTAATTGTACACAATCCCGACATGTTTCGTAATTGTCTTGTACATGTACTAGCTTTGGTTGGAGGGAGTAAGTGCCTATGTTTTAGAGATTGCAACATGTTTGTGCGAAATTTAATCAACAATGTGTTTCTACGTAAAGAGAGTGATTACAAATAGACAACGCTACACTGTATGATGTGTAGTCTCTACCCAATATAATTCTGAGTGCTCGTTTTTGAACAAACTCAATAGACCGTTTCTGTAATGTATGCAAATAATATGCGTATGACGTCAGACTCTCCGTCGTCAAGCTTAACAAAAGTAACCATGTCCGGCAAGCTAGCTTGCCGGACCTAGTTACTTTTGTTAAGCTTGACGACGGAGAGTCTGACGTCATACGCATATTATTTGCATACATTACAGAAGCGGTCTATTGCGTTGGTCTGAGCATCAGTAATTGAGGTATACCAAACTGGACAGGCATATACTCTAAAATAGGTCTAATGTAGCATGTATAGACGGTCACCATATCCGTAATAGGTGTTTTTGACCTCGTATGAATACAGAGAGTATATAATCTTTCTTGAACATGCAAGTTTCCACTTCAAATCATTTTGAATTGTGACTCTTAACAACTTTGTTGAATATGTTGATAAGAAGAGCAATTAAATTGCTTCAACCAATGAGAAACAACATTCAATGAAATTTCATTCAATGTTATATCAGTGCGTGGGTTCATCTGTCGGAGGAAATTTATACAGAGTAGGTTACATTTGTTAGGTTTAGGCAATACATCATTTAGTTGGCACCAATATGAGATATTATCCAGACTATTTTGAAGAGTAGTAGGCTGGACTCGTTTAATCACTTCTCCAAGCGTCAAATCGTCAACATATTTCCATCTATGTTCAGATTCATCCGCTGCATCATTAACAAGTACCAAAAATAAAATTGGGCCTAGTTTAGTGCCTTGTGGCACTCCACATGTTGTTTGCCACAACGGTGAGTTGTTGCCACCAATTTTAGTACACTGAGTTCTATTACTGAGAAAACTACAAATGATTGGTATAATGAATCTTCTGACACCCAAATCAATCAGTTCCTTAATTACAATATTGTGGTTTACCCGGTCGAACGCTTTAGTAAAATCTATAGTGGTTAAGTATGCATAGTGCCCAGGTTTGTCAAGACCATGCAGCACAAAATGTAAAAGATAAACCAAGTAATGTGTAGTCGAGGGTCTTTTCACATTTCCAAATTGCTTCTTATCAACATATTCAACAATGTCATCAACTACCCATTTTGCAATGAACGATTCCAATACTCTCGCAAATATTGGGGTGAGAGAGATGGGTTTTAATTGATCAAAGGAGTTAATATTTTTTCCTTTGGGAAGGGGGTGATTGCTGCTGTTTTCCAAATATCAGGGAAAACCCCATCGTAGATTTTCCTTTAAATCTACTCTAAAAAAGAAACTGTACATGTCTTATGCATGTGCAAAAATATAATTGCGTGTTAAACGAGGTCTTTATACATACGCATTGATGAATGTGTAATACTGCAGAATCAATTAATACGAATGTTTGTAGTAAAAGGAACTAAATAATACAACGTACTTTGGCACTTAGAAAATTAGTCTTAAATCACTACTGTGTTTATTTTCATGGATTTTTTTTTTTCGGCAGACCTATTTTACAAGTCATCAACTATGGAATAAGTGCCAAAGTACGTTGTATTCTTTAGGTCCTTTAACTTTTTATAGCCTCCCACATTTTCACAATGTACATGCAGTGTTACTTCTTTGTTTGTATTTTATCTTTGTTATCCTTTGTAAATAATGACATGTGTATATGTTGATGATGTGGAAAATAAAGTTCATTTCAATTCAATTCAATATTTTGATAGGAATATATTGATATGAAGTAATGATACCATTAGTACGTTTGAATTCATGGTCACTTATGCTTTCTGTTTATAGTGTCACATGTGAAACACTAAACAAACAACAATTGGAAACCAAGTATTTCAGCTTTGATAGCAGATGATATCATAACGAAATCATTTTTCTTTTTGTATTTCGCATATATCTGTTGTGAAATGTGTAAGCAATATATATGATTGGAATGTTTTGGTTTTCAGCATTGTGAATAATAAATTGATTAAAATTATTGAAGAGAACTGCAGTATTCTGTTTATCTTTCTACTGGAACACAGACATTACTGTGAAGTGGCGTAGCTAAATAAAAAATAAATAAGGGGAAAATATGTGAACAAAAAAAGAAAAACATACGGTGTGCCCCCAGACTACGATTGTTTCCTTCAGCTGGTTACTATACACGGGTCTAACTGTATGTAAAATTACAGAGATATTTAGTCACAGGCAAAAATATTCAAAATTGATGAATCGCCAATAAACAACAAGAATAAAAAACCCTCCTCATATGGATTCCTCTATATCTACCATCCTTATCATTCACACCAAGAAATACAGGTTCAAATTTGCACCATAAAAGGTGCGAAACGCTTCTACACTAATATTGCTGCACCTTTAATAAGGGTGCAATGTTGCACCCCGAAGTGGGCATTGCACCTCATGGGGTGGACGAATGCACCCTTAGGGTGCTAATACTCCAATTTGGGGTGCAGAATTGCACCCTTAAAGGGATCTAGTAACATATGTGCAAACAGTGATGAAAGGTTTATACAATGTTTATTGTTGTTATCTGATAATTATGTCCACTGAGTATTGTGTGAAAATTTCGAGTTAAATGGACGTTATATTGCCCGAGGAATGAGCAAAAATGCAAAGTGAATTTACTAACTCATTGCATTGACTTTATACACGATTACGACTATCAAGTGGATATTTTAACATCTGAACATGTCAAACACACACACACACACACACACCATATATAAAATTATTTGATATGATAAATGTTCGATATATGGATATAATTCTTGGACACACAAAATTACTAAAATGATTAAAATATATATTGTTTGAAAATGTTTATAAACATCATGTATTAAGCATCTTTTTTTGTCTTAAATATGAACAGACTAATGACCTTTGATTTATGTAAATGTATATTTTGTTGTAAATATTTTGTATTTCTCCAATTATTGCATGTAACGCAACAAATTTCCTTATGGACAATAAAATGAACTTGAACTTGAACTTGAACTTGAACACAATCACACAAACGCGGACACGCACACACACAAATGCACACCCACACACACACACACACACACACACACACACACACACACACACACACACACACACACGTTGTGAATTTCGGATATGTCCCTTCAGGGCCACCATAGCTAACCCTTTGTTAGGATTGATCAGACCGTTATTATCCGGGGGTGTCTGGATTGGGGGGGGGGGGGGGGGTGGTTATGTGGTAATTCAGGCCCATAGCCAGGGAGGTGCGTTTGGTGTGTACGCATCCCCAAATTCAGAAAGGTCCACTTTTAATCTCGACCATCTAAAACCAGTGGTCTCGGACTACCCCCCCCCCCCCCCCCCTCCCCCCTAACACAACCAGTGGTCTCGGACTCGATGGACCCCCCTCCCCCCAAGGGGTAATTGTCCGTAGTAGTCCTGAAACTGCGCTTTACATTGCTATTATTAACTGGGTCAATGGATAAACACTGTAATCATTATTGTACAGAACGTGCACATTTTCCTCTCCCTTGGGAGTATTCCAGCCAGTCGCTTGCTATTCGCAAACAGTGCTAAGTAGCCACATTCGCACCCCTTGGGCCCCATCCAAGCACATATCTGGGTATACATTATAGAGAATAGCAATATTATATTAATTATCTTGCTGAAGGACAGACGCAACGGCACAAATTGTTTTGAACTCTGGATCCCAGACCTGTCTATTGGAGATTGAGCGAGCGCTGTACTAATCTTGCCACGCCCCGTCCACGTCACCTACCCAGGTACATAACGGCCCAGGTCATGCATGACCTCGGCCGTTATGTACCTGGGTAGGTTCGAAACCATGTGTGCCATATAGCGTTTGTCAGGCGCGCCGGAAGCAATTTTGGATTGGGGGGGGGGCAAAACCCAAAGGGGGCTCACGATTTATGTCTTTAGGGGCTCATGCCCAACCACACTCACAGGGTTGCCAGAGGTGGGAGTGAGACATTGCGAGGATAAAGCGAGCGGGCCCGAGGGAGCGAAGTGACTGAGCGGGGGGGGGGGGGGGGGGTGGGAGGAGGGTGACCCCCTCCCACGGTAGGGAGCTTTTGCATGTTGGGACTTGAAATTGTGCAATCTGGTGGATAAAAACATAAACCATATGCCACATTATATATCATCCAACAACATAGCTTACAGCCCAAAATGAGTCCCGAGGGAGCGAAGTGATCGAGGGCTGGGGCAAAGCCATAGGGGGAGGGTTTGGGAGGGGTATCCCCCTCCACGGGAAGATTTGCATTTATATACTTGGAATGGTGCAATCTGGTGCATACAAACATAAAGCA
>JBAMJV010007801.1:40000-72500 GCA_037951105.1 Echinarachnius parma
AAAAAGGAAAGGAGAGAGAAAGAGAAATCTAGTCCCTAATCAAATGCTAATTTAAACAAAATTGTATTTATACCTATTTTAAATGACTCTATTGATGTTGCATTTCTAACATTAAAGGGACTTAGTAACATTGTCCAAATCCTCAAAATAAAATTTTAATTCTAGCGGTTCCCTTATACCTTGTTGTATTCGTATTAACAATAAAATCATGGGACCGGTTTCGGTTTTTCAAATTTCCCTTTCGTTACAAAGATATGTATGATTTAAGTATTCAGATAAGAAAAACTCCGGGCGAGTTTTTCTTCCGTGTACAAAGTGAGTGCAGTGAGTTAGTTTATATCACTTTGCATTTTTGCTCATAACTTGGCCATGCAATGTCCATTTGACTTGAAATTTTCACACAATACCCTGTGGACATATGAGATAACAACAATATACATTGCATCAACCATTCATCACTTTTTGCACATGTCAACAAAGTTACTAGATCCCTTTAACTGGCAACGAATTCTCCGCTATGTCCTGACAAAAGGGGCTAACAAAATAGCACCATATAGTACATTTTCCGTTGAATTCACTTATTTACACGTACTGTACATACATTGAAATGGTATACAAAGTGTAAATAAGTGAATTCAGCGGAAAAATGTATTTAAGTAGTAGTAGTAGTAGTAGTAGTAGTAGTAGTAGTAGTAGTAGTAGTAGTAGTAGTAGTAGTAGTAGTAGTAGTATATAGAAGTAGTAGTAGTAGTAGTACTAGTAGTAGTAGTAGTAATATTATTATTAGTAGTAGTAGTAGTAGTAGTAGTAGTAGTAGTAGTAGTAGTAGTAGTAGTAGTAAACTAGTAGTAGTATATAGTAGTAGTAGTAGTAGTAGTAGTAGTAGTAGTAGTAGTAGTAGTAGTAGTAGTAGTAGTAGTAGTAGTAATAGTAGTATATAGTAGTAGTATATAGTAGTAGTAGTAGTAGTAGTAGTAGTAGTAGTAGTAGTAGTAGTAGTAGTAGTAGTAGTAGTAGTAGTATATAGTAGTAGTATATAGTAGTAGTAGTAGTAATAGTAGTAGTAGTAGTAGTAGTAGTAGTAGTTAGTAGTAGTAGTAGTAGTAGTAGTAAGCAAATTATTACCGTTGGTGAAGGCGATGGGACAATATATCACTTCCAAGGCGAGCTGGATGTAGCTATCTTTCCGAAGCGAAGCTGAGGAAAGATAGCGTATACATTCAGATCGCCGAGGAAGTGATAGTTTGCCATCGCCTGAAACCAAAAGGTGATTATTTGCTTTATATTCCACATCGAACTTAGATCTAGTATAGTAGTACTACTACTGTAATACTACTAGTAGTCTAAGCAGGCCTACCCCTAGTCTACTCTAAGTACTCAGAATGCCCGGCGCAGACAGAGCCGACTCGACTGGTTGGTCATTCCGATCGGCTCAGTTTTCAGTGCCTCGCGACACACATTTTGCCAGTCGAGAGACAGTCGGATGCCAGTTGGGGCCGATTCAACACGATAAATCTGCTCCGACCAACCAGGCCCAACTCTAGCTTGATTAAAGCCAGTCGGATCGGGTCGAGTCGGCTCTGTCTGCGCCGGGCTTAAGTCTAACTTCTAAGTCTAAGTACTGTTACTACTAGGTTTGATCTACTTACCAACAATGACTTGTTATTCCAATTTCGGTAACAGGGTAATTCCAAAAGCTAAAACGCGAAATGTACACTCCAAAAAAACAGTTCAAAAGTCAACAAACGCGAAAATAGAGTCTCCCCAACACTTGGTCTAGCGCTTTCAAGTCCACGTCAGACAATTCGTTAAAAAGTATGCTTCCAGCATCGCAATAATCTTGGAACACTTTCAGGCTGAACTTAAGTTGTCGCTTTGTATTTTTACTTTCACTCTCAAGCAAAAAAGTGTCCATTTCAGCTTCGTTAAAGAGCTCAAATCTTACGTCTGTGGCCGCCATAGTAGAGCAACAGAACAAGCAATTAACAGCAAACGGTGCATGTATGTAATGCATGTACGATACACATACAGTGCACTGTGCAGTGCAGTGTACTAGTATCTCCGTATACCGTATGCATGCACAACGAATACAATTAAATTTGTAATTCGCGCGCATAGAGTTATCGCGCCGGTACTGAATTTGAGTGGCCACACACTCCACGTTAAATTCAATGCAACCGCGGAGTGTAGATAGTACTTTACCAATTATCTAGTGAGTGCAACGCACTTTCGCCCAAGATATCTACACAGTGTAACGAAGTTTTCTTCTCCCATCAATGATGGGCGAAACTATGTTTCATCACGTGATTAACTTTTGACCAATCGTAGAGCAAGATTCTTAGTATGTGGAATATAATAAGCAAATAATTACCGTTGGTGAAGGCAATGGCACAATCTATCACTTCCGAGGCAATCTGGATGTAGCTATCTTTCCGAAGCGAAGCTGAGGAAAGATAGCGTATACATTCAGATCGCCGAGGAAGTGATAGATTGTGCCATTGCCTGAAACCAAAAGGTGATTATTTGCTTTATATTCTACATTGGAAACATTTCACTGGTAGCTAGGTCTACGAGAAAGACAACTTAAACTGCTTTTAATGTCTAGGCCTAGTTCTAACACAGTACCGGTACTAGACTTTGATCTACTTACCAACAATGGCTATTCCAATTGTTGAACTCCATGACCATGACAATTCCATAGCCTAAGGCTATAGGCTAGCACTTGGGTCTATATAAAATGAAAGTGAACTCCAACTCCAAGTCAGACTCCAAGAAAATTGTAATCAATGATGATGAAACACTAAAACAGTTCATAAGTCAACGTTCTAAAGTCTAAACGTCAGAGTCATGGCAAGCGGTGTACGATACATAATCAGTGCAAAGTACGCATTACATGCATTTGTAATTCGCGCAACACACATCCGCGGTTGCATTGAATTGACCGTGCAGTGTGTGTGGCTATTCAAATCCCGTATTAAATGAAGCACACCTACCGTACCCGGTACCGGTACCTACAATACAACGGCAGTGTTGGAGTCATACTTCTATGGTCTGCTGAATAGTGCGGAATTTGAATACACACTCTCCACAGCAATTCAATGCAACCGCGCGCATAGAGTTATCGCGCCACTTATCGGTATTAAATTCAATGCAACCGCGGAGTGTAGATAGTACTTTTTATCTAGTGAGTGCAACGCACTTTCACCCAAGATATCTACAGAGTGTAACGAATGGGCGAAACTATATTTCATCACGTGATTAACTTTTGACCAATCGTAGAGCAAGATTCTTAGTATGTGGAATATAATAGTATATATCTACTACGTAGTAGACTACTACTAGTAGTAGTAGTAGTATATAGTAGTAGTAGTACTAGTAGTATATAGTAGTAGTAGTACTAGTAGTATATAATAGTAGTAGTAGTAGTATATATATGTAGTAGTACTATATAGTAGTAGTAGTAGTAGTAGTAGTAGTAGTAGTAGTAGTAGTAGTAGTAGTAGTAGTAGTAGTAGTATATAGTATATAGTAGTAGTAGTAGTAGTAGTAGTAGTAGTAGTAGTAGTAGTAGTAGTAGTAGTAGTAGTAGTAGTAGTAGTAGTAGTAGTAGTAGTAGTAGTAGTATATAGTAGTAGTAGTAGTAGTAGTAGTAGTACCCAGCTAGCCACCTGACGTCGGGCCGATGTCGGAAGTTGGTTGCCGGATGTCGGCATATCGCCGTTGGCTCGAGGTTAAAATGTCCGCCAGTCCAACATCGTCACGACGTCATTTTTGTGATATATTGGCATAACGTCATTTTCCGACAATGGCCCAACATCATGTCATGATATATATTATATATATATATTATGCAAAGAATAATCATAAATGATTGAGAAGGAAGAATAATAGGCGTAGCTTAATAAGCATTGTTCCTCCATTTAATCCTCCAAATGAAAAAAGGCACTGGTCGAAAAATTGGTCTCCGCCAGGACTCGAACCCGGGTCTCCAGCTTGGAACGCTGACGCCTTAACCACTAGGCCACGGGGACCGTGTGATTGAAGACAGATCCAAATTCAGGTCATTGGCAAGCCAATCTCTCGGCCCTTTGTACTCAATTAATTCATGGGGAGGGAGTTACGAACAATGCAAGCCGCCTGTACTTCAGCTGGATCACAAAGGAGTGATTCAAGTATTAGTTAGAACATATATATATAACCGAAAGGTGAACTAATACATACAGCTTTGGTTTCTTCCAATATTTAAATAATGCAAAGAATAATCATAAATGATTGAGAAGGAAGAATAATAGGCGTAGCTTAATAAGCATTGTTCCTCCCTTTAATCCTCCAAATGAAAAAAGGCACTGGTCGAAAAATTGGTCTCCGCCAGGACTCGAACCCGGGTCTCCAGCTTGGAACGCTGACGCCTTAACCACTAGGCCACGGGGACCGTGTGATTGAAGACAGATCCAAATTCAGGTCATTGGCAAGCCAATCTCTCGGCCCTTTGTACTCAATTAATTCATGGGGAGGGAGTTACGAACAATGCAAGCCGCCTGTACTTCAGCTGGATCATAAAGGAGTGATTCAAGTATTAGTTAGAACATATATATATATAAGCGAAAGGTGAACTAATACATACAGCTTTGGTTTCTTCCAATATTTAAATAATGCAAAGAATAATCATAAATGATTGAGAAGGAAGAATAATAGGCGTAGCTTAATAAGCATTGTTCCTCCCTTTAATCCTCCAAATGAAAAAAGGCACTGGTCGAAAAATTGGTCTCCGCCAGGACTCGAACCCGGGTCTCCAGCTTGGAACGCTGACGCCTTAACCACTAGGCCACGGGGACCGTGTGATTGAAGACAGATCCAAATTCAGGTCATTGGCAAGCCAATCTCTCGGCCCTTTGTACTCAATTAATATATTATATATTATATCGGGTTAATTATATCCTTGGGGATGCTGTATAATATACACATGCATTGCTTTATATTGAATGTGTAGAAAGGATTATATTGTTAATCCATTGTAGAATAATGATAAAGAGAATCTTATGTTTAATTTGTGGAAAACTCAGTAAAGTTTGTGGGTTAAATATACATGCATTATTAGATAAATGCATGACTGGTTGAACTTAAATACATAAATATGCACGCACTATGATTTAAGTAGATGTGCAGTTTAAACTGTGCAGTTCTCAACGGTTAGAATAACTGATATTTTGCTTTCTTGTTTATAGACATATAATCAGTATTTGGAGTAGAATTTAGCTATTAATGCGTTATGAGAGAATAATCATAAAAGGGATTTATCCATTTGTTTATGATACACAGCAACAATTTACATGTATATTATCCATACGATGTAGAATAGTAACTAGATGTAGTTGTGTTTAATGTTTACGATATAAGATTAGTTCATGATGCAGATGAATTGTGATTCTTTAGATAACCCTTATAATCGATAATTCATACTTAATTTGTAATCTGTTTTGTTTATTCATTACAGTGAACCACACACCCGTGTACCACACTCACACACTCGTGTATGACGGTACACACACGCCAACGACGGTGTTATCACACATACAGACACATGTACGACGGTGTTCACACATACGCCCGTGTTTACACATACGACCGTGTTAACATCTATACGCTCGCGTTTACACACATAACTTTGTTTCTCGTTTACGTCACGTTTATGAACATGTCTACGATTACGATTCTGACGACGGAATAAAGACTTTACGATATTGAAGTTTAACTTGGTGTGCTGACGCTTGATTTATCCGTGTGCGTTCGAATGAGATACTGCTTTTTATGACGATTTACCTTACTATGTAGTCCAGGTCTTCGGGCAAAGCTACAACCATGGATACATAAATATGAAATATGAACTTTTATGTGAAAATGTTTATAATGCCGATGGGGATTACGATGAAGGCAAACTAATTTTGTTTTGATTTGTAAATAACTGTGCAAAATACTAGATATAGCTTGATAAGTAGAAAAAAAAAATGAATGTTAAATTCTATACTTTCTGAATGAATCAATTTAATCCTCATTCTAATATATAATTCCAGTATTATTTAGTGTTTGATCCAGGAACGTAATTAATGAAGTTTACATTGATGATGATGATCATGATAATGATGACCATGATGCTGATGTTGGTGGTGGTTGTGGAGGTGGAGGTAATGATGATATAGTAGAAGAAAATGACGGTGATAAAGACAATGATGATTTTGATGGCGGTGATGAAGGAGATGATGATGATGATGATGATGATGATGATGATGATGATGATGATGATGATGATTGTGGAAGAGGTGGTGGTGGAGGAGGTGGTGGTGATGATTAAGTAGAAGAAAATGATGAAGGTGATAAAGATGATGAGTCTGATAGTGATGATGAAGAAGATGATGCCATTGTGATGCCTTTGATGATGAACTAGAAGAAAATGATGATGGTGGTCAAGACGATGATGTTCATAGTGATAAAGAAGATAATGCTAATGGTGATACTGCTGCTGCTGATGGTGGTAATGATGTAGATGATTGAGGTGGTAGTGGAGGTGGTGATGATTACGATGGTGGTGATGATGATGATGACGATGATGATGATGATGATGATGATGATGATGATGTTGATGATGATGATGGTGATGGTGATGCTGATGATGATGATGATGATGATGATGATGATGATGATGATGATGATGATGATGATGATGATGATGATTGTGGAGGAGGTCGTTGTGGAGGAGGTGGTGGTGATGATTTAGTAGAAGATAATGATGAAGGTGATAAAGATGATGAGTCTGATAGTGATGATGAAGAAGATGATGGCAATGTGATGCTGCTGCTGATGAAGTAGAAGAAAGTGATGATGGTGGTCAAGACGATGATGTTATAGTGATGAAGAAGATAATGATGATGGTGGTCAAGACGCTGATGTTCATAGTTGTTTGTTTGTATATTATAATATTTACATTATGTATGTTTGATTCCATAGCTTGAACTACGTATCATATAATATTACTGTCTAGGATATGCACCAAATCGCTCCACTATACCTCGCAGTTGTGCCCCCCCCCCCCCCCCCCCCCCCATCTGTTGACCCTCGCTACGCCACTGGTCTTAAGGGAAGATGACTTGGGGTAATTGTCTTGAGGGTAATTGTCAGGGGGTAGTCGACCGGGGGGGTAATTATCTTGGGGGGAATTTTCCGGGGGGGGGGGGGGGGTAGTGTCTTTGGGGTAGTTGTCTTGGGGATAGTTGTCTTGGGGGGGGGGGGTAATATTCCGGGGAGAAGTTATTTTCGGTGGGGGGGGGGGGGGGGTGGGGGTAATCGTCCGTGGGGTATTTATCCGGGGGGGAGTTGTCTTAGGGGCTAATATTCCCGGGGGGAGTTGTCTTGGGGGTAGTTGTCTTGGGGGGTAATTGTCTTGGGGGTAATTGTCCTGGGGGTAATTGTCTTGGGGGTAATTGTCCCAGGGGGGTAATTGTCCGGGTGGTAGTTGTCCGGGGGGTAATTGTCCTAGGGGGGTAGTTGTCCGGGGGGTAATTGTCCTAGATGGGTAGTTGTCCGGGGGTAATCGTCCGGGGTGGTTGTCCAGGGGGTAGTAGTCCGGACACGGATGAATTACATCATTTGAAAATATTTTTACAGAAAACCTGAAGAAATCCTGTAATTTCTTTTGAATTTAGATGAAAATTCCAATTTTCCCCCAAATTCGTCAAAAATGTGCATATTAAACATTTTAATTAATTATTAAAAAAAAAAAATAATGGTAAATTTTTTTTGTTTTTTCGGAGGAGGGGGGGGGGGGGATCCCCAAGAGATGCATGCAGCATTCGGGCTGCTTGCTAACTCGGAGGGGGGATCCCCAAGATATGCACACAGCCCCGGCGGGCTGATTGCAAGCTGGGAGGGTGGGGGGGGGGGGGGGGGTCCCCAAGAGATGCATGCAGCCCCCGGGCTGCTTGCAAGCTCGTAGGGAGGGGGGATCCCCAAGAGATGCATGTAGACCCCCGGGGGGGGGGGGGGGTTGTTGTTGTTATTGTGTCAGATATTGCCCCAAATTACATTTGAGACTTAAATCCTATACCAAAATCAATGTAAGATATGTCCGAATGATGTGTGAAAGTTTTATTGAAAAAGGACACAAAAGGCGAAAATTTGCGTACAAATTACTGTATAACGTGTATGAGGTTTACGACCGTTCATTAACGCTCTTGAGCTGAATGATTATCAATGATAGATATCGTCATACTAAATGGGAATTTGACAAAATCTAACCCTATTTTAGGCTTCTCTTACCATAAGCCAAATAACACGGTAGAGGAGAAATGTAGAAGCTCCAAGTAATTTTCCTGGAGTTGGAGTTAGACACTTTACTGGTTTCACTTTAACCACATCGGGTCTTTTTATTGCAAGATGATTTTCACAAATTAATATTCAATTATTTAAAAACAAAACAAAACAAAACGATCGTAGTTGTCATAATGCGTCATTATTCACGAAATACTTATAAATCGATTACATTAATGAAGATGTACAAATAAGCGTTGAATTTTTTTTTTGCTTGCACTATTTTTGTTCGCACTTATTCGCACTTCTTCGTACTACTTCGCACTTCTTCGCACTAATTAGTAGGACCGCAAAAGGGTCTTGGGCAAAGCAACATGAATAATTTTCTTGTATAAATTCTGTGTAAGACATGCAAGACACCTTTAATATTGTATTTATGTGCAAGACCATCGATATTTTTATATCCAGCCCCCCCCCCCCCCCCCCCCTCCCCCAAACTCAAAATGGAAGTTGGCCAAATTTTGACGAATTGTGGATCCCTTATGTTAAATAACCGCGAGCGCGAGGACTTGACTTGGGCTCCATGTCCGAATTCGGATACGGCGGTCGTTGATAGTATCCGAATTATGATACTTGACGCGAACGGTTCTATTAATTAGCGCGAACTAAAGCGCCATCGATATAAAAATGTACATCGAATATTTTGGGTTTTAGTGAGAAGATATAAACCTAAAGATGTCCATGTACTGCGAAGTGCGAACAAGCACAAACCGGATTTACTGCGAACAAGTGCGAACGGGATTTCATAAATACTGCGAACAAATTTGTTTGCAGTAAATCCTGTTTGCGCTTTTTTGCAGTAAATATAGGTTTTCCCGCTCAATTTCGCGATTGTGACAATCAAATTGATATAAGGAGCAAAAGAATTCGCGCGATTTGCGATCGCCGTGTCAAAGCAGCATTCGAATTCGTAAATAGTCGTTCAAAATCGCGTCTGAGCAAGTGAATTTGAACAAAGAGCATACCTTTTCATCAATGGTTATTCAAAATCGCACGTAGTTCACGCTGGCGCTACTGCACATTTGCGAATTCGAGTGCCCATAAATGAACTATCGTGTCTATTCACGAAACCGTATGCATAATGCATGAATTCGTTTGCACTTATTCGGAATTTGAAAGACCGATACCAACGATTACGCGGCAATGCGTGAATTTGAATGACCATTAATGAATTCGATTGAAAAAAGTGTAAAATTGAGCGGGAAAACCTATAGTATTATAAACATTATGTATACTATTTATACTATTTACTGCGAACAAGTGCATGCAAACAGGAAGTTTGTGTGTGAAATACTGGCAAAATTAGTGATATAATTTTAAAGAAATTATGGCATTTGATTTAGTAAAAACATGATTTTTGTAGACAAACTGTGGAAAGTCTACATTTATGTTTCTTTGAAATAAATTATGGTAAATTGAAAATTCATACTTGATTTACTTCCTATTGAGTGGAAGTTCAAGGGGAGATTTTTTCTTCTCGGCACTGAATATATAGGAAAAGTGTGTTATTTATCTATGCTAGGAATGAACTTTTCTTGCCATGTGTCCCAGTCTGGAAAAGTTTATTATCAAAGTCTAGCGGCCTGAAACCTGAATCTGGTGTCCCAAAACAAAGAATAAGCAAATAACCATCGACTGGGAGGGTGATGGCAAAACTATACGTGCCGAGGTGATCTGCGAAGGTACTAATTGTCACGGAGTGACTTCGTTTTTAGAAATAGGCATCCACACTTGACACATACAATTCATTCATGTGTGACTGCTTCCTTTTATGTAATGTGTGAGCATGTGTTTTAGGCTATATGGCCCCGGATTTGTATATATTTAGTGTGCACACAAGCACACTCTTAAGGGTTATTGTATATGGTTTAGCTTTAGATGGACCCAGGGATATCCCTGATGGAACAATAGTGAGTGTGTTCATGCTAAGTAAGAACTGTATAGCTATAGTGTGCACAGACGCTGAATGTATATTGTTTATTGTACACATGATTGAAGTTGAGCTGGAATAAAAGGGAAAGTTGTTCATTCAAAGTGATAGATGAATAGCTTTGGTATGTATGCCTAGTACCTATCCAGAGTAGTGAATAAGAGTGGTACTGGTTTAGACCAGCTTGGCGTGATTGGAATGGGCACCTCCCGTAATATGCATTTAGTATGATTTTGGCGGGAACATCTTTTTGTTAACGTGCGCTGGATGTCGATGTGGTGATAATATTGCATACGAGACAGATAACCATTAGACATCGAGAGAGAAAGACGTGCTTGTCAGAGTGTGGTCATGGATACACCACGGACTAGCCCGATTTTGTGCTAGAGCTGGGAAGTTATATTTTACAGGCATTCCACCTTATGCCGGAAAGCTCCCAAGAACCACCATGGGGTCATTCCATGTCAAATCACCCAAAAAAGTGGAAATTTTCATCACACCCCCTTCGAATTTGCTAATATTTGGTATGTATGATATTTCAACCTTTCAAAGCACAAATATCTCAGTTTTAGCCCGATCCGCACAACGGTTTTGGCGCTACGGTTGATTCTTATGGGGGAGTTTTGTCAGAAATGGGCGTTGGCACCATTTTTCAAATGGCCGTTGTCCATTAACCGTTGGGTCAAATTATTTTGTAATGGTGTTATTGGACTGGTGATGTAATATGCAATTCATTTATGCCATTATTTGTCATGTATGAGCGAGTTTAGATACGATAACCTTTGACCTTAGACCTTCCGTTTTACCTCGTGGATCAAATAATTTTGAGAATTTTTCTGGCTTAAATCTTTGTTTGATATAATTTCTACAACATATGAAAGAATTGGAGATATATTATTTCTTGTTTTTTCTACAGCCTTGTTTTAAGCTTAAACATTTCATGTAATACTGAATTATTTTAGACCTGCACCCATGTCCAAGAATTCTATGGGTGTATTATGTATGAAAAAGACCAATTCAAAGTCATGATTAGAGCCTGTTCATACCCTGTGGCTTGCCACAATTAAATAGACCTGCTAATCCCCATACAATGCCATATTTTTTTAACCAGACAAGGGCCCTGTTGCAGAAAGAGATTAAATCAATTGTGAGTTGGATCAAATGTTCTAAATGCACAAATATGATTGGTTGAAATGCAGAAAATGTCTCTCTCTACAATCTGTATAGATCATTTCTTAAATATAATCTTTCAAGTTAAAGTTCAAAATGCAAACTTGTACATCATTCATGAAAGCAAATATCTATAGGTATCTTTTTTCAATGAATTTCTATGCAACATAAATTTATGCAATGGTTATGTGATTGTTTGTTTGTGAAATTTCAAAATGCACTGTTTAATATTTGCAACTAATGCATACTAACCACAGGTATCATTACAAATACAAGTGAGTGAAATATCAATAAACAGCATTGTTTCACAAACCAGAAATAAAGCATTGAGCCATATAATTATGTGCTGTTTCACAAAAATGGACAGGCATGCACAAGTTTTTGTGACTTGAAATTGGGTCGTTTTGTCTTTAATCTGTGCTTATTCAGCCATGAAGATATGAATATTTCTGATGTTCACACATAATGTGCAAAAGAACTGTACAAACATTGTGGCAAGATGACATCTCGAAACAATTATTTGTTATGAAATTATGAGCAGTTGTCTAGGGGTAGTTGCTTTTTGTGTTCGGTTTAGTTGGAAAGATTCAGGTTTGAATTTGTACAGATTATAAATCATGTAACCATTGCATAAATTTATGTTGCATAGAAACATGAAATTCATTGAAAAAAGATACCTGTAGATATACATGCTTTCATGAATGATGTACAAGTTTTCAGTTTAAACTTGAACTTGAAAGATTGTGTTCAAGAAAAGATCTACAGATCTACAGATCGCAGAGAGAGACATTTTCTGCATTTCAACCAATCAGATTTGTGCATTTAGAACATTTGGTCTGACTCACAATTGATTTAATCTCTTTCTGCAACAGGGCCCTTGTCTGGTTTTTTAAAAATGTGGTGTTGTATGGGGATTAGCAGGTCTATTTAACTGCGGTAAGCCAGGGTATGAATAGGCTCTAATCATGATACATAACTTTAACATTTAATTGTATTTCATTGATGTTTCGAAAGCTTGATAAATTTGATAAGAAAATGTTATGCAATTAAATAGCATAAACATAATGAATACCCCTTGATTATTTATGTGAGGCTTTTGGGTATAATGATTGGAGATATTGCGCTTTTATATATGTGAAGATTAGATGAGTTCACAAAGTATTTTTGCATTACGTGTGTTAAATGTTAAAGGTGTGTTTTATATTCGTAATTATGGCTATACTATAAATACATTCATTGCCATACTTATTACTGGATAGCTAGCGTTTAATTGTAAAATGGAGGAAGCAAATGTTAGGAATTATTGGCTTTAACCTTCCCCATTAGGAACCGGCCGGGCTCCTATCCGCCGTTTATTCAACATGGGCTCCAATGCTCCAACCGACCTACCGGCTTCCAACCGGCTCAGAACTGGCTCCACATGGGCTTCAAAGATTGAAAGTCAAAGACGCTTATACCATTGTCTTTTTCAGGGGGGTGTCACTCTGCCAGAGTGACCGCGATTTTTGGTCACCGAAAGGCATACCACTGCAGGTTGCATTATGGGCTACTTGGGAACTACATAAACCAATCACAGAGCAGTTCATACGCGTCGTCACCGGATCGAAGGCATACGTCGCCATGGATCCCATTGTTCATATTTAGCGTGATAAAATATAGCACAGTGCGCAGGAAGATAGGCGCGATAGTCTACGCACTTCATAGCATGATGATTGGTCAAGTCTTTCTAGGTCATTACGCGATGACGTCTAGTGTTAGTGCTCGGAAGCTTCAAAAATCGCGTCTCCGCCATCTTGCCCATGTACGAAGTCTATTGGACACGTGACTTGCGCGCGATAAGTCGGCCTTCTAGTTATAAACGGGTTGGTTTGTTTATTCATAATTCTATGGTCTATTTAGCGTAGCCGCGCGTAAACTTTAGCTATATTTCTGCGCACTAACGCGCGCACGCATACTTGTGCGCGTACAAGTGTTCTCATGCGTTCTGGGTTGTCATGGGGGAAAAAATCGTTTGTAAACGTTCGCTGATTCCTAAATTAGAGGTTGTTAACAACGTGCCCTATGAGATCACATGCGTATCAACAATTTACAAATTTACAAATTAATGAGGGATATAATTATATAATATTGACTGGCCTTGAGGGGGATACGACATATATTGCCTGAACTAGATTCATATTGCCCGAGTCGAAGACGAGGGCAATATGGTTCCTAGTGAAGGCAATATATTATGTCGTATACCCCGAAAGAGCCAGTCAATATCATTATTATTACCCATGTCAGACATCTTGAGCAGTAACGGAAATTAGTAAAATTTAAACTTTGTCTACTGGTATTGTATTGAGGTCTTGTTCAGTGAAGAAGACCAATGTATTGAATCTCAAATTACTGATTAAACATTTTCAACCCATGAAGGGCGATTTGCGCGTACTATAGCAGAGGTGCATAAATGTATTCATACGTCACAATTAGACACGCGCAAAGCCATTCATCTGTTCATACGTCATTAATAAACGCGCGTATGAATTTGCGCACTTCCGCGCTGGATTGAATATCTAAGTGCCCGGATGTCATATTCCCCTCTTTTTTAACACGTAAATCCCATAGGCTTTTGTGAAAGAAGGGAATATGGGAAATATTCCCCTATTTCACCTGCTGGCACTTGAAACGAGCGGAATATGATTTTGTAAAACCACAGCTCAGATGTCTGATATGGGTAATAATAAATATTATATCTTTGGTTGCCTATTCAGGCCAGTGTCAAAATAAGTAGCAATTAAATTTGGTAGCCTAAATGACTGCTTATTTCAAGCTCCTGGTAGAGCTATATAAGTGTTATTTCTATAATTACCCCATTACATAAATAGCAACATGTGTGTGAACTGTTTAATTTTAAAAATCCATTTCATCAAACATCACCTATTTTTTCCATCTCAAAACAGACTAAGATACTGGAGAACAAATGGCTCTACCACCTGCTTTGGCTGTTCGTTTGAAGAAAAGGGGAATTCTGAAGGTTGATCATTCAGCCAACATTGAAAATGGTAAGTAACACACCCTTAACCTGCTCAGGACTAGTTGATTTTGCCATAACATGTATTCTCCATAGACCTTAACCCAAGAACATGTATTTTGAAGGCCAGTCCGGATGGGTGAACAAGTATAAATGATGTCTGGAAGTCCTAAAAAATCGAAGCTAGGGAAAGTGGTTTAATTTGCATTATAAAGATAATTAGCTAATTTGAATATTTCTGTAATGTTGTCAGGGGTCATTTTCTATCTAGGAATAGTACAATATTGATTTTAAAAAAATTATTCTAGGGTAATTTAGGGCAAGGAATTCATTAACGGTGCTCATTTGCATGTGCCGTATAGGGAACGCCCTAAAAACCAAGATGGCTGCCCCTAATTTGCATATTTCTGAATATTATTGGTTTACAGCCTCTAATAAGCAATAATTCCAGATTGTTATTTTTTATTCATGTTCTAAATATGTAGTGAAGATATTTCAGATTAGTTGCCACCTTGGCAACCTCTAGCAATGCATATAATGTGCACAATTGGGTTATTTACCTAATTTGCATATTCCCCCAAATAGACCGCTTCTGTAATGTATGCAAATAATATGCGTATGACGTCAGACTCCCCGTTGGCAAGCTTAACAATAGTAACTAGGTCCGGCAAGCTCCGGCAAACTTAGCTTGCCGGACCTAGTTACTATTGTTAAGCTTGCCAACGGGGAGTATTACGTCATACGCATAATATTTGCATACATTACAGAAGCGGTCTATTGAGTATATTGGGAACCCGGAAAGTAAAAATGACAAGTTATACCACTTTTCCAAGGTTTTTGGGGGGCAACAATTCCATTTTTAATACGTATTTCCACATAGCACCATGGCAACCTTCTTAAGTCCAAAATGGCTGCTCCCCAAATTACACATGTAATGATACACGACTTCATTCTTTTGGTTATATTAGAACGATATTACAATTTTTGGACTCTCAATTATTGGAATTAGCAATTAGAATACTTAGTTAAATTTCAATGTAGTTGGTTGCTAACAGTTGAAAATTATACTCTCATAACATAAATGCTGTTAATAGAATTATCTCCTTTAAAATGCCAAAGGCGGCCATCTTGGATTTATGTGGGTTGCCAAGGTGAAACGCCGAATTTGGTATCATAAATGGATTTCCTGCACCCCAAAACCTTGGAAAAAAATAACAATCTGGAATTATTGCTTATTAGAGGCTGTAACCACTGAAAACCAATAATATTCAGAAATTAGCTCATTACTTATAATGTAAATTAAACCACTTTCCCCAGCTTCGATTTCTTAGGACTTTTAGTATGTTGTTCAGGGGAGTTTCCTGAACAAAATTTCGAAGAAAAATTCCATGTTGCAATTTTGCCGAGGTTACCCCCTAATATTTGCTAGATTGACTGGACTATTCCATGGTGGTGTCAATATACAGTTGGCTTGCGGTTGCACAATTTAAGGGGCCCAGTGAGGTATTATTTGACATTTTTGCACACTTTTACTATATCGGGAATATAAGCTACCCCCTACAAACCATACCTTTCTGGGAAGCTTGGAATATGGGAAATCCAAACAAATACTAAATTAAAAACAATTAGACCTAAAATAAAAGTTTAAAAAGCAATAGTATAGAGACAAATAATTTGTTTAGACTTTTAGCAAGCTATCATTAATCTGTTCATCTACAAACAAAGAATAGTTCCTTCAAATTTCATTGAATTTGAGTAATTGTTTTATACTTTTCAAGGTTTCGACAAATGAGCTTGAAAAGTCATATTCAATATTGATCTTTGTTAGATGAATGAGACATTGATAAAAATAGGAAAATAGCGGGATAAATAGCAGTAGTTGGTTCAATAGAAGTTTAGGACATGTTAATCACATGTAAACTGCCATGGTCAATTTCTACATGACAATAGATGTTGTTACTGCACTCGAAAAAAGAGGAAGACAAATTGGATGGTAAACATTTTGATTTGGGACAAAAATTTTGTTTGGACTATATCAGAAAAGTAGAATAAAAAATCTCCAATCTAAGCTGGAAAATAATCACTTCTCGCCCCCCAAATGTACAACATTCATAACAAAATCCTTAATTTGTCCATTTGATAGTTACCCCCTACCCCACAAGTATGTATTTTCTTAAAGCTTAGAATCCATGGATCATTTTAAAGCTCCACAGGCAAGAAAACTGCCTCAAAATTGTGTTTTATTGTATCTCGGGTAGATGTTCATGAATATTACTAATAAAAACATATTTGCCTCGTGGGAAAACCCGGTAAGATAAAAAAATCAACTTGTAAATTCACAAGAAAAATGACGTCATCTTTGTGACATCATATGTAGACAATCGCAGTTTAGCTCGGTCATAGACGTACACGCTGAGTGCAATACTCGCGTTGACAGAGATATTATTTCGATTTGTTTCAATATTTGCAAACATTTGTTTAAGTTTATATCATGGACGATATACACTCAGATGTGTTGCTGCATCCTGCTACAATTCATTTCTTAGGCATTTACAAGCAAAAACGAGTTTGTTTTACTAGCAAGTCATAGGCTCTGAATGTAAACCATGCACGTTTCTCCGTGTCAGTATATACGCAACGCGTTGTGAATCGCTTGCATGAATGCAAGTCGTATGCATAAAATATTGCGCCAATCGCATATAATGAGCTACGACATGGCCCAGTTCCCCTTCTCCCTGTGTGCTCAGAATTAATTTTCCGACCATGAATTTGCCACAAATTGTAAGCTTAAACTATAAAGATTGTAATATGGTATTCAACTCGTAAAAATTGATGTTTTAAAATGTGTAAAAATAGGAATAAAAACTTGTGAAAAAAATAAGTTTGAAAGGTAATTTCTTTCGTTAAAAAACACTTTTCATTCTCCGTGTATCCAAAATATTAATTACTTACTACTGTTTATAGATATTGCTCTAGCAGAATATCATACTTTCTGTAAATGTTGTTTTTTCATCCGGTCAGGAACTAGCAAAATACTAGGCGATGCATACGAGACTTCGGCAGATAATTGACATGGTCGATTTGCGATCATTTCGAACCGGGGGATACCACGCCATCTCTTGCTCTGCGTCGATTCTCTATGTACTGCGCGATTATCACGTACAGCGTGCTCTGCATGCAGTTGGCCATGAACGAACACGCACCTGATTTTACTTTTGGGTGCGTAACCCCCGGAATAAACGGCTTTATATTGCCCCACATACGTATTATTGTGTATGTTGTTATCATCGAACATGACTTGAACAAGAAAAAAGTGAAAATACAAATAATGTCTTCACTGGGATTGCAATAGTAACGTTCAATGCATTACAAAGGCTTCTCACGCATGTGAGCAATTAATAATATGTTTTATACTTATACTCATAATTTCTAGGTATAGTACTACATACTGCTGAGCATATGTTAATTCAGTTACATAGTGAAATTTATATTTCAGTTACCTAAAAAAATGTACAAAATCATTGGAAGGTACTATATGGTTGTAAGTGAGGTATCATTTGAAAGAGTAAGACATGTGCTAAATTATGAACCATATGTTGTGGCTATGTAATGTAATTTGCCACCCTATTACGTAACATCTTGTTTCAAAGAAATACATAAGACTTAGTTTTGTAATAGTGAACTTTCTTACAAAACCATTCCAGAAGATTGTTCTTTCCATTTTTTTTTTCAGGATCAGAGGGGTAGATATTCATTATCATTTGGTGTAAATTTCATTTGTTAAAGCTCATTATTTGTTTTATATAATTTATGTAATATATTTTTGAACCGGGGTTCAAATTACTCTGTTGTATGTCAGTGAAATTGGTTACTTGGAACTATAATCTCTAATTTTATTTTTGCCATACAGTTAATTGTCATAACCATCATCAACAACATCATTATCACAACATCATTATCACAACATCATTATCATTATCATCGTTACTGGCATCGTCATCATCACGATCAACATTGTCAACATCTTCATCTTCATCATTATCAAGTATCAGCATGCATCATCATCGTGCATCATCAACATCACCATCATTATCACCATCAACATCATCATCATCATCACCACCGTCATCGTAACGATAATCACGTCATCATCGACAGCATCATCGTCACGATCGACACCATCGTCATGATTACCAACATCGTCACAATCATTATGTCATCATCATTATCATCATCACCACCGTCATCGTAACGATAATCAGTTAATCACGTCATCATCCTCACGATCATCGACATCATCGTCACAATCATCATGTCATCATCCATCGTCCTCCCCACCATCAATGATTCATCACTCATCAGTCATAGTGATCACTTCAAAATAACAATAAATCCTATTACCAGTATTCACAAAAAGAAATCAAAGGTTGTGAGTGATCATCTTCATTTTCATAGATTGAACTCTAAATTGAGCTACAGAGTTGTGCCATTGTTCTACTAGTCAGAACTTCAACAAAAATAGAACACACCTTTTTCATATAGATTTACGTGTGAGGAAAACATCTCCTAGCTCGTCAAGAAGTTTGGCCATAAACTAGGTTTTTTTCCTATGACATCTATAAAAATGTTCTTGTGTCTGAATATGTAATTCCCCACGCGTTTTAAAGGAATAGTTGTATACATGCGTCAGTAAAAATCCACCATTGCATTTATACAAATTTATCAAGAAGTGAAATGATTGGAACTGGGTCTTTGAAAGAAAACAAGTTATATTTGATACGTTTTCTAAATTTTCCATTTGTTTTTAATGCTGTTACTCATAATGTGGGTTTACATGAGACTTTACTTAAACAGTATTGGTGACGAGCCTGACAAACATAATTCTGATCATTGGGTGTGAATGAAATATTGATTTGTTGTAGCTTTGTATCCCCTTCCAGTGGAATATTCAACGATGAATATTTTTGTCACTTACCTAAACTACAGATTGTGCAGAACTACAAACGGAACAATGTGTTAAAAATGCATTTATTTAAAAATTAGAAATAAAAGATGTTTCCTGCACAGAAAAATGGATTTTGGTATAGAAATACACTGCAAAGAAAATATTATTAAATTCATTTAAGTTCAATTTGTTTCAACCTCAGCCTCTTTGGTGCACAATAAATAGGTGGCTAAGAAACAGATTGGCATATCTTGTTGATGCATCTTTCTCGGGTGTAATGAGTCTCTCAATTCTTTATGGAATTTCAATCTACAAGTATGAACAATTTACAACTTCAACTAACCTTAAATTAGTGACTGACGAGCTTTCGTTCCCTAATTTAAGGTTAGTTGAAGCTGTACATTTTTCATATGAATCTCTGTAACCGATGAAAGTTTTTTGTATTAATCTACAATCAGTCTGTTTCTGTAATTCCTGGGTATCCGTTCTTGATAATATTAAACGTGCACCTGTAAAGTGTCAGATATTGCCCTGGTGTGGTTGTGGTGTGCAATGGTTGGGTGCATAGGGTGCCTGTGGTGGATGGATATTGGTAAACGTGGGTACTCTAGCAGTGGACGATTACTGGTACGAGTTCGATGTTGTGGATGATGCAGGTTGGCAGCATCAGGTGACTGTGGAGGGTGCAGGTTGGCTGTATCAGGTGGCCATGTTGAATGATGGTCGAGGTGTACAAACTTCACTCTTGGGACCTGATAGTATTCAAAATAAATTTTAAAAATATTGTCAAGATTGTCTTGTTTTGCAGTTTAACCACATATTTGTATAACAATGTTTATGCATACCTTCTAATTAGAATAGATAAATGATAAATATCATAAAGATATTTCAAATTAAAATGCAATAAAATCATGTTTCATGTACTGAAAACAAATTTGAGAAGAGGCATGGCTGCAAGAAAATATTGGATCATTATTTTTTTTCACTGTGGACGTCAATCAAGATTTCTGTGACCCCAAGACTATTACAACATAATCATGAGAATTAGGAACAAAATGTACCTGCTTGTGCATCTAGTGATTTCCATAAACCTAAGGCTGTGATGGGCAATGGTTAGGTGCATCAGGTGGATGGTTATTTGCAAGTTGGAGTTGCGCTGGACGATCGCTGGCAAGAGTTGGACGTCGTGGTGGATGATGCAGGAGGTTGGCAGCATCAGGTGCTTGATGGGTGCAGGTCAGGCACATGGCGATTGGTTCCTTAGGATCAGCTAGTCACTTAGGGAATGTCAAACCAAAGCGATCTACATGTGTACATACATGTACCTCTGCAGACTTCTTTGCCCTTGGCCTTGATGCGCTGCGTGATCCCTTTCTGATATATGTATGCAAGTCATTCTTTCTATCCTTTACCAATAAGTTTATTTTTTTGCGTTGTAAACAGTTTTTTTTGTACAGTTTCTTTGGCACTTTTCTTGTTACCGGTGCAGATAAAATATTATGTGAAGTACGTTTTATCAGGAAGAGTTCCAAATTGTATGCAAGAAAACAATTTCCTTTGGCTGTTGAATGAATCCCATCCAGCGAATAATAATACTAGTCCGAAGAAAAACTGCATATTGAAGAGTTCGCGAAAATGAAGCTGGTCTCTTTCCCAAATTCCAAATTATTTGTTCCTAGTAATGTGCAATACAGACACAGTCAGTTACTAGTTATTATAAGTATTGTCCACCATCTCTCATTCTCTGTCCATCATTTAACATTCATAAAGAAAAGGTGTGTACCGTAGCACCACGAAAAAATTCACATTGACTTCAGAAGACAAGTTCTGGTTCAAATTCTGAATAACATTGTCTGTCCTCCAAATCACGTACAGTAGAATCCCCAAAGGCAAAGATAATCTCTTCGGAAGATGAAAGTTGAAACAGATGACAGATGGCCAGGCCAGGTTCCAATCCAAGGAATCCCTGTTTAGATTAGAAAGGGAAAAAAGGTTACTATACTATTACTAAAATTTCTACTAACTAAAAATAGAATAAATAAATATTAAAAATGAAAATAAACTCACGATTTTATCTGTTCCAACAAGAATCGAGGAATACAAATTAGGTTCAGATCTACAACTTACCCTCATCTAAATGCTGAACAGTCGTTGATGATTAGTAATTGCAAATAGAACTACAAATACAAATTACAATGCATTCCGCTTCCACTCCCACACGAATTTGAGCATATGGGACTGAGCAAGTAAACATATATTTCTCGGGCTACGGAAGAATTCCCGGCTTTACCACGGTAACCATGGTTATTTCCCGCGGTTTCGAGTCAAGTTCCTCACAACTTCCGGTAAAACATCGGTAGTTAGTGAGATTTCAGCCGATTTCAGTTGCCTTTTATTCACCGAAATCACACATGTATCCCACCATTTTTCACATTATACGGTCAACCAGATAATCAACGACTCATATCTTGCAAAATCTAGCTGAAACATTGTTTCATCCAGTCAGGAACTAGCAAAGAAGAAGACTATGTCCAAAACCTCTATCGTAAGGACGAAAAAAAATCACTTTTTATTGATGACAAAAAACATGTCAAAAATTAAACAAAATATGGCAAAATTGGTATCAAACGAAAGCTAATAATGTCAAGATTGACTTACCGAGACAAGTATCGCCATATTGAGTACATGTAGCCAAATAGAGAGGGCGACAAACGATGCTGTCAAATCGCTTTGTTGATCGCATCCACCGAGCGAGTTGGAAGCTCATGCGCCCTCTATCGGTAGACTTGAATAGAAAACTTCGTTTAGCCTCATTAACGCACGCCTTGCGGGCCTACTGGTGTTGCGGTCTTCTTGTGATGTCACGACCCGGGTGGCACGTGCGCACATTCGCGCTCCGCTATGAATAACTTTTTTAGGAGCATGGAACGCCGATGCGAAAAAAAAGCAAAAAAGTTGCATGAAATTTACCTTTTTTGCCCAACTTAAGGATTTCTTTGAAAAAGGCACATATTTAAAGCTATAAACCTGAATCAAAGCCGGGATTTCACTATACCTTTAAGATACACATCTCAATTTTGATGTGAATAAAATTCAATACCCAACTAGGCCCCTCAAGAAGGGAGGATTGGTGAGTCCTGGAAAGGACTGTTTGTATTCTTTCTTGAGCTTGTAGTTCTAATAAGGACTACAGCGCTGGTATAGTTATTGTAATGAGACGATGGGTGGTAGATACAGTCGACCTGTTAGAAACGTCAACACTTTGGTTTCAAAGCAGATATCCAGGGGCATGAATTAGCAGTGGTTTTGGAAAGTCATGAACATTCTGTGATTTGTAATGTCTCAAGTTGCTGGAATTGCCCATATATGTCATATTAGTATTATTCTTGTATTGATTTGTTGGTTTCTCAGATCCGCATGAAGACATCATAGCAGCAGATTACTCTGGGGACGTCCAGCCTGATCTCAGCAAAGAGCAGATCATCATTGACAATGACCACCTCCCTCATGGATGGTGGAAGGTCAAAGATCCTCCAAGGTAAGTAGAATTTTCCTAACAAAATTGTGCTTAAAAGGATCTAGTAACTTTGTTGACATGTGCAAAAAGTGAAACAAAAGGGAACAAACAAAAACAAAGCCTGTCTGACGCTTGTATTGCTAACACAAATACAACAAGGCAGCAAGGTATGAGAGAACTGCTTGAGTTCCAAGTAAGTTTTAAGGATTTGGACAATATTACTAGATCCCTTTAAATCTAAGAAAGACAACCATATTTTTCTCAGCAGAAGACCGTTCAGTGTATTTTCATGTTCAGGTTGATGTTGACTTAAGCATGAATTTTCTGTTTCTTTCAGTTGATATTGTACTTCAGAAACTAACAACTAGTGTTCATTTATTTTATACAGTGATTACAAATTAATATTTACAGTTTAAAGGGGTAGTTTAGTTTTGGTAAGGCTGAACTTTAGTAGCCAAAACCTGCACAGTAACATTATAAACTTATAGTTATAACTCCACCATGCTCGAAAGGTATACAAAATTACAAACGAATAAGTAAAAAGCCTGTTATCATTCAAAAAGAGCCATTAAAACACAAGAGGGCGCTTTTTTATTAAGCATTTGTTTCAACCATTTTTCATACAATATTATGCATGCGATGTTTTATTAATATAATGATTAAATAGAGAGATCATCAACAACTATTTAAAAAACGCTTTTGAAAATTTTTGAAAAAGTGCAAGCATTTTTTTATTTTTTTCAAAAAATCATCTAATTATTTGGGCCCCAAATAATTATAAGATCAGATATATTTATTGATATTTCAGCCGTTTATGGGTTGATTTTGACCAAATAAAGTTTATTCTGCCATTAAAATTGCATGTTCTCTCAAATTCGACACTCAGTTTTTCATTACCTCACAAAAAAATTGTGATGTGCAGCGCCCTCTCTACCAAAACTAAACTACCCCTTTAAGTTACTAAATTCTTAATCCATTTTTGTCCATCGTCACTTCAGTACTAATGGTGAGCATGATGTGAATATATGTTTGTGTATTGTGTTCTTGTTTGCAGTGGCTTTGTGTACTTCTGGGATTCCAACACAGACATGGTGAGCTATGTGACGAGTGCTGGGGTGTTGCATGAAGAGTTCCATTCAATTGCAAAGTTTATTATCGCAAGTCAGAAAATTAAAATGTGCCTAAATGCACAAATCTGATTGGTTCAAATGCACATATTTTCTTACGATTAATTACAACTTCATAATTGATTGAAACTCTTTTTGGGATGGTAACCAGCTCTGGCAAGTCTAGTCTAGGTTCTATACTCTGTTTTTACACCTTTCCCCCATATATCGCGTAACCCGGTGCATCTACACCCGGTGAATCTGAACGGAAATAATGAATCTGATGAATCTGTTTCCGTTCAGATTCACCGGGCATAGATGCACCGGGTTACGCGATATACATGTATGGGGGAAAGGTGTAAAAACAGAGTATAGAACCTAGACTGTGGCAAGTCAGGCTCTTGATGGCAACTTATGTTTTGAAGGAAAGGGGCTGCTAAGTAAAAAAAAAAATATGTTCATCATATTTAACCCTAAAAAGACCTTCAACAGACTAGGGTGGGAGTGGAGGGGGGGGGGGGGCTCAAATTAAGCCCCCACCCCCTGAGATCTCGGCTATTTATGTGCCCTACAGCTCAGCCAAAACCACCAGGGATGGAAACCGCTATTGAGGTACATTGTACTACTATACACACGGTGTCACACCACTCACAATCTATTTATGGACTGTTTTCTTTTTAAAATCAAACCTTATATATGCTGTCAGTCATACTCAACTTGCTGGTGACACGCAAAGTAATTTTAATTAGTTGAATACGTTTGATATGAAATGTGTAAACTAAATCTGTTAGCTACTTATTTTGAATTGATGAATGGCTCATCCATCCAAGTAATGTTTTTGCATAGACCACAAAGTTACCAAGTCCGTTCTTAGTACTTTTTAGTAAGTGCACTTTTTGTGCTGGTATTTAGTTTGTTGTTGCTTTTACCCATAACACAAACTTTGTGTACGGCACAGACAGCAACTAGCCTGTTCTTGTCTTGCCTCTCTTTTCTATGTGAGAAGCTAGACTGATCTGGATGATAAAGCTTTACTTTCATTGCCCACAATACATCGTTAATGTTGCTTTATCATCTAATATCTGCTTTTGTCTCTTTGCTCCGCTTTTTTTCATATCCATTGAGAATTTGAGCCTATTACAAATGTGTGTAATCAAAATAATGGTTCCAACATGTTTGTAAAGTGTTTACATGTATAACTTGGTGTGTAACTTTGTGATATACGTAGCCTATTGTAAAATATGTGCATTTCACCTTTCAGATGCCAGACTGAGACATGTAAAAATGAATCCACTTCATCACTGACAAAGGCAGCTGTAGATGACAGCCAACACATTTTGAGATTATATTTGTATTGTGATCAGAGGTTAAAAAATGGTTCTTCTGAAATACATTTAAGTTTCATTCCTTTCACTAAAATGTGCATTTGTGTTTGTTTTGTTTGTTGTTCCCAGAATATGCCGATTGGTCGTCAGATCCCCTCTGACATTCCCCTGCCAGCTCTCAAGATGCCCCCGCGTCGCTCTGGGGGTGAAAGGTCAAGGAGAGACAGAGGTAAATACATGTACCATTAACCGGTTCAGGACTGATTGATTTTGCTATAACGTGTATTCTCCATAGATCCCAGCCCGAGTAGTTTGGGCACCTGAATGGGTTAACTGATAAAACAAAATCTTTAGGATATAGCAATGTTGCAAACAGTCAAACATGTTGTAGCTTCCACTGCTCCACTGCTGAGATAATAATGTTATAGAACCTGTTTCCCTTTGGTTGTCGCTATTATAATACATCTATACAGGTTTGGCTGTACAGTGGATGCTTATTAAGTCAAACTCATTCGGGATATACCATGGTTGCAAAAACAATGGTATATAATGACATTTTCTGTTTGGGATTACAGGTTTTTGTCGAGTCCACCGTAGGAATTGGAGACTAAGGGATCCAAATCCGTCTGTCCGTCTTTCCGTCCGTCCGTGACGCTTATACAAATTTAAATAACTTTCCAACCCTGCAATTGTAACTAAACTTGATTGGTAGATGCCCTACATTGGCCTCCATAATATTCTGGGGTGAAACATCACATAAGTCTATTACGTTTGATAACTTTCCAACCCTGCATCTGATTGTAACCAAATTTGATTGGTAGGACTGGTGCCCTATATTGGCCTCCATGATATTCTGGGTTCAAAGGTCACATAAGTAGGTCAAAGGTCAAATGAGGTCAAGTGCAAGTGGGCGAGACACTTTACGGCTATCGCCTTGTTTTTAATGTGTTAATGTTAATTGTTTCAACAAGTGTACTTTAGGAAGAGGGTTGTCTGTGGTACCAAACATGACACAGAGTTAAATTAAAATAGGACATAATTGTGATAAACTAAATGAAGGCACACAACACAAAATGCACAGCCTTTATCTTGATTCATATGCATACTATCACATGAAGAGGTTTTCTTTTTATTTATTTGTTATTAAAGATCAAGTTTCTTTAGGGAAGGTGAAAAATATGATTTCCAAAGAGCTTTTGTGTTCAGTATAAAATTCCAACTATCCCCGAAATTATTGTTGCAGCTAATTTACATGTTTGTTAGTTGTAACCAAGAAGTGTCATGTAAATGTGTTGTTACATTGTGTTATGATGTTGATATTTATTGCAATGCTTGATGCTTCTTAGCTATGTGAAATTGTGAACCCCAAACAATTTGGCATTCTTAGATGAATACATTATGAATGTTGTTTGTTGTCAGATAAAGTGTCGAGGAGAAGACAGAAGGATGAGCTAGACCCTATGGACCCAGCAGCTTACTCAGAAGCACCAAGGTAAACAACATTGCGCAATAATTCTTTCTTTTGATTAAACAAAGTCGCCTCTCTCGTTGTCATCATACAACAGTTGTACTACATATTTTGGGAGAGATATAGCCTATTGGAGTGCTGGGAATGTTATTGAAAATATTTTGTTGGCAAGCTTGTGTGAGAAAAATAAAGGCTGGCAATTCTACCATTCATAGATACTCCTGTATTGGTACCTCTTGAGAAGTTGTTCTTGAATGTTCAATGGGAAAGTACCTTTCATTTATCTCTTTTTTCTCTTTTTTTAAATAATGAGTCCTATTTGCCTCAAATTGCCAAAATGTTTGTATAATTTGTATTCATTAAATTTTAACTAAGAAAAAATGTTTGTCAGCATCAAATAAAAAAGAGTTTTGGAGGTGTCCTAATCTTAGTCGTAAACAAATTGTACAAATTCAAAATGTTAAGTTCTGTGTATCTTTCATTGCAGCATCCTCCCCAATGTCCTACCTCACTACAAGGAACATTGCCAAACTACCTCAGTCTTGTCTCCCTTACTCTGTCTGTCACTAAACAGACCTATGTGTATTTAATGTGCAGTTCGTAACTGCTCTTTTTTTAGCCTGTCCGTCGTTATTATTCCCAGCAAAAATGCTATATTTTTTATCTTGCAATAACAAAGTGTGCACTTGTTCCTTACAGAGGTTCATGGAGCAGCCGTCTGCCAAACCAAGGTGAGGCCAAGACAGGAGTGGACGTGACCGCTAAAGGACCCATGTTCCAGATGAGGCCCTACCCCAGTCCTGGTGAAATCATGAGAGCTAACAAGAGTGCGCCTCCACCTGATACAAGAATGGTTCAACAGGAACCATCGCAGAGACACTTGGACATACTTGAGACATTAGAGCATTGTACTTGAAGAGGAACCATCGCATAGAAAATTGGACAAGTACTTGAGACATTGGATCATTGTGGTTGAAGAGGAACCACTGTAGAGACTAAAGACACTTGGATACTCGGACATGAAAGCATTGTAGGTATCTCTAGAGACATTTGATGCGAACACTGACGGTCCATCATTTCTGATGAAGCCTTTCAGGGGGGCTATTGTACTGAGAGCAAAACAGTAGAAAATGGAATGATACATGAATGATTCAACATGAACAATTGCAGAGGCACTTGGAAAATACTTGTTGAGACATTAGAGCCTTGTGCTTGAACAGGAAACATTGCACAGTACTTGGACATGAAAGCATTGTATCTTTTTATAGATACATTTTATGTGAAGAAAGAAGCTGATATGAGCACTATGGTCCCCCCAATTCATGGTGAACTATACACCAGTCATGAGGCTATACTGGAACCTATAACAAGCGGAATGTGCCAGCATATTATATAGAAATGCTTTAACGTATACTTGCATAATCTTTGAGACCAGTATTGCAATCTATAAGTAAGGAGCTGATCTATTTTGGATGATGTGGCTAAGAAGTAAGCACAAGATTGTTTTGTTGGTAACTTATTAGGTTCGGCTAAGGCTTACCCAGCCAACCTTAGTTGGGGATTATGAAAACTGTGTTGCTCACTGAACTGTATACATTGAAATTCAGTTAGCGAGGAACTAAGCTAGCAGGGTTTCATGAATATAGGGCCAGATCTGTTGTTCTCAATATGAAGCAATGCCCCTGGGCCCAGATCAAGGGTTCAGTCCCGGGTCCCAAATCTGAACATGACTCATTAAGAGACATTTCATTCAAATGAAGGCATTAAATAGTCTGGTTCACTTACATATTGTTGTTGTATATTATAAACAAATCCTATCAAACTGATTTTGGCAACTGGCAAGCTTGCCAAAGGTTACCTGGGCTAGCAACAACAAATTCCAGGTGAATTCAAAGTACTGCATTGTAGTTATTAGATTTGGTGCAATTGGATAACTTTGTTATGAGGTCACCATGCAAGGCATTTGCATAAAATGTATACGTTAGTGATCAAGTTTATGGAAGCCAAATGATAATAAATTATGATATACTCGATTTATATAGCGCCTAATATGATTGATAATCATATTAACCCTACGAATGTATGAGTCAAATGGTTTATAGATCATAAAACATTACTTCAGGCATGAAGCTGGGCTGAGAGCTGACATGAACATGATCACAAACTGATGGAAAGCAAAGCACATGTGCTGTATATACACTACTCACAAAAAGTAAGTACCTAACATTTTCACCGATTTTGATCATTCAAATGGTAATGGATGCACAATTTTCGTACGCACAATGTGATCATTCAAATGGTAATGGATGCACAATTTTCGTACGCACAATGTGAGTGATAATTTTGTTTTCATTATCAAAAAAATGAATTTTCTAAAACAAAGTGCTAAAAAAAAGTTGAACTTTCAGTTTCATGTGGCATAGTGGGTACATTTTGTATTTGAGTAAGCATCTGTATTGAATATGACCCGAAACACAAATCTATTTATTATTAACCCAGTACTACTGCTGCATTGTTCTTAGTGACACCATTTTTCAAAAGCATGCATGTTTCTAAAGCAATAGGCCTTTCAATATGAAATTGTTGGGGATTAGAATGGCCGAAGTCATGTCCTGTTTTCATATTTATTGGAGTTGGCCTAATTCACAAATATGTTATGTAATTCATTACTACTGCTGCATTGTTCACAGTGGAACCATTTTTTCTAAAGCTTACTTGTATACAAAATGTACCCACTATGCCATATAAAACTGAAATTGCAACTTTCTTTTTTTGCACTTTGTTTTAGGAAATTAATTTTTTGATGACAAAAACTTAATACTATGGCAACCATTTACCGCATTATCGCATTGTGCGTACGAAAATTGCGCATCCATTACCGTTTGAATGATCAAAATCGGTGAAATACCTTTTGAGATATATGGAAAAATGCTATGGGGTACTTACTTTTTGTGAGTAGTGTATATATGCAGCATGTGGCTGTAATTATGGGCACTCTTAACTATCTCGATTAACAGTCCGCCAGGCAGGTAAACAATTATTAATCAAGGATCACATATATGTGAGTACAGCTACATGTACTACTTGCCTTAAAACATACTCTTGTGTGTACTACAAAATACCATTACTCTGACTTGATCCCAGCTGATAATGAACATGTGGACAAATATTTTGACAAAATTGCTCAACAATGTAACATTTCATTATGGACTAATCAAGTCCATAAATATTCATGTATTATGCTAATTTTCAGTTGTTTTGCATCTTGTCTTGATCATTGAACTGAGTGATTTCATCAACATTTCAGAATATGCGCAACAGTCCTGACATGAATTCAAGGAAAACGGCACCTAGTCTCAAGTAAAAATACATTACAAAGATCCCTTAAACATACTCTCAATGTAAAACTATTTTATATTCGCTGCTACACATAAGAGCCCTTAACCATACTCGCAATGTAAAACTATTTTATATTCGATGCTACACATACATGTAAGAGCTCTTAACCATACTCTCAATTTAAAACTATTTTATATTCGATGCTACACATACCTGTAAGAACCCTTAACCACTCTCAATGTAAAACTATTTTATATTCGCTGCTACACATAAGAGCCCTAAACCATACTCGCAATGTAAAACTATTTTATATTCGATGCTACACATACATGTAACAGCTCTTAACCATACTCTCAATGTAAAACTATTTTATATTCGATGCTACACATACCTGTAAGAACCCTCCTTAACCACTCTCAATGTAAAACTATTTTATATTCGCTGCTACACATAAGAGCCCTTAACCATACTCGCAATGTAAAACTATTTTATATTCGATGCTACACATACATGTAAGAGCCCTTAACCATACTCTCAATGTTAAACTATTTTATATTCGCTGCTACACATAGATCCCCTGCTACACAATAGATCCCTTAACCATACTCTCAATGTAAAACTATTTTATATTCGCTGCTACACATTAGATCTCTTAACCATACTCTCAATGTAAAACTATTTTATATTCGATGCTACACATACATGTAAGAGCTCTTAACCATACTCTCAATATAAAACTATTTTATATTTGCTGCTACACATAAGAACCCAGGACGAAAAATCAATTGAAATTACCAATTGAAATTACCAATTGAAATTACCAATTGAAAATTACCAATTGAAAAGTATATGGAAAATGAAACAAATACCAATTGAAATTACCAATTGAATCCAATGGGTACCAATTGAAATTACCAATTGAATCCAATGGGTACCAATTGAAATTACCAATTGAATCTAATGGGTACCAATTGAAATTACCAATTGAAAATTCCAAATTGGAAACAAATTGACATTCCCAATTGAAAGTGGTTGGCAATTTGGACGTACATGTACATGAGTACATTGGTGTCAATGTATAATAACACACAACTGGTCTATTCAAAATTCCTAAGTGCAATCTGGCTGTGCCAGGTTAGGAATTAATTTATACATATACAGCATGGCGCGTATATATATCACATGTGCAGTATACATAAAAAGTGGTTATAAAAAAAAATCAAGTCAAATTCAATAAAAAACTAATGGTATGACAAGGTAAACATGTGATGCAAAGTTTGTCATAATAATTCTTACATAAAACACTAACGCTTGACACATGAATAACGAAAGAATTTTACTTCAACATTAATATTTATTCATATTTTGTGTTTTTTTTGGTTGAAATCAGACCGCCAAATGGTTTCAATCGGTACCCATTGGATTCAATGGGTACCCATTGGTTTCAATGGGTACCCATTGGTTTCAATGGGTACCCATTGAAACCAATGCCAATGGGTACCCATTGAAATCAGTTTTAATGGGTACCCATTGAATTCAATGGGTACCCATTAAATTCAATTGGTACCCATTGAAACCGATGCCAATGGGTACCCATTGAAATCAGTTTTAATGGGTACCCATTGAATTCAATTGGTACCCATTGAAACCAATGCATGTGGGTACCCATTGAAATCAGTTTTAATGGGTACCCATTGAATTCAATTGGTACCCATTGAAACCAATGCCAATGGGTACCCATTGAAATCAGTTTCAATGGGTACCCATTGAATTCAATTGGTACCAATTATAATTTCAATGGGTACCCATTGGTTTCAATGGGTACCCATTGAATTCAATTGGTACCCATTGAATTCAATGGGTACCCATTAGAATTTCAATTGGTATTTCGTCCTGGGAAGCCTTAACCATACTCTAAATGTAAAACTATTTTATTTTCGCTGCTACACATAAGATCCCTTAAACATACTCTCAATGTAAAAACGACTTTGTATTCGATGCTAAACATACATGTAAGAGCTCTTAACCATACTCGCAATGTAAAACTATTTTATATTCGCTGCTATAGATAAGAACCCTTAACCATACTCTCAATGTAAAACTATTTTATATTGGCGATTTGGTTACATGTATGTGGCCTAGAAAAGCAACATGAAGTGCCCTGTACAATAGTTTAATTAGAGCGCCCTCTCCAGATAAATATTGTATCTAACGCATGCAATGGATTATGGATAAAATAATGACGATTCAGACAAAAGGGAAAATTACTTTTCTTTACTTGAGAATGACCGTGTATCTTGAATTATTGTCAGGACTGTTGCGCATA